>PVJC01015999.1:14287-34420 GCA_004026665.1 Murina feae
TGTCTTCTGGTATCCAGTGTTGCTGTGAAGAAGTCTAGTGTCTAGTTTTCTATCCATTTCTCTAGGTATCACCTGTTTTCTCTTTCTTGCAGCTTTTGGACTCATCTTTTTCTCCCACTGTTCTGAGATCATGTGATGATATGCCATGGCTTTTTGTATGTTGGCGTCATTTGTTTCGCTGAGCACTCAGTGGGACCTGACCCTATTAAGAGTCACATCAGCTAGTTGTTAGGACCTTTCTTCTATGGTTTCTCTGATAATTTCTTCCTTCCATTTATTTTTCTTTTTTTCTTTTTGTTTTTTCAATTTCCCTGTCCTGTTAATCAGACGACAAACTTCCTAGATTGATTATCTCATTTATTTTCTCTCTACCACTTTTCTGTCAGTGCTTGTCATCAGATAAGATATAATATTCATTGTCTGTAGGCTCAGTCTTTCTTAATCAATATTTTTATAATCTGGTCATCTGCTCAAATTTAGGCGAGGGGGAGGGGGAGGAGAAGGAGGAGGTGGACAGGGAGAGGGGGAGGGAGAGGAAGAGGGAGCTGTACTGCAGAGGCTGGACTAAGCCAGGAGTGTTGCTTTGCTGTCATTATGGGACCTTTGTTTCCGGGTCTTTGCTTTCAGTGCTCCTGCCAATGCCATTTAGATAATTCACCTTCTATTTCTAGCAGAGATGTGTCTTCTGTTCACAGTTACCTTACTCTTACTCCCTGTTTATTGATGACCCGGACTGCCTTAGGGTATCTTCGTACAACTTTCTCATCTCTGGTGTCTTTTATCTTTTCCTGTTACAAGAACAATTTCCTGGTATTTTTCACACAATGTTCCCCAGACAGTTTAATCATCTACCTAATCACTATCATTCTTGTTAAGGCAGATATGTTTCCCAAGCCACCGCACATACATCTTTGCTGTATCACTTGGCTGGCCTGGGGTCAGATGACCACTCTGACAAACCGGCAATGGGTGATGGGTCAGGAGACACCATCAAGCAAACCTGTCTGAGGAAACACCAGGAGGTAGTTTTCTGCCAAAAGGCTGTGAGTATGGCAAGTTTTCAGAGGGATGGGTAGCCTTTTACCATGGTTTTAGACACTAGGTACTCAAGACTCAGGAGTTTCATTGGCCACTATAAAAAGTAGAAATAATTAGATATCTTCAATTTCATAGGCTTGTTAGGAAAATGAAATAACACGTTGTAAATTATAAAGCATTCCATGATGTAAAACAATAGCACAGTTCCTGGCATAGAATAGCCGTGCCATCAGCAGTGGTATAACAGGATGGGTAAGGTGCTCAGTACCAAAATGGGCTAGTCAGGCCCAGAGCTGAGAGCTGCCACAGTAAGCACCAGAGCCTCAGTCCCGGGCACTGACAGGAGCTGGGGCTGCGGGCAGGGCCTCCTGACAGTGCCTTTCAGAAGAGCCATCAACTTTACTGTCATTCTTGCCTGGGAGCAAGAAGTGGGGAGACCTGTTGTCAGGGAGAGGCTATTCCATCTTCTGACCAACCTGGGCAGAGGAACAAAGGTTCTTCCTCCTGAAGCACAAAGAGGAAGGCCCCAATGGGAGTGAGTGAGTGAGTGTGTGTGTGTGGGAGGGAGGGGGGCGGAGGCGGGGTGGTGAGCATTTGCGTGTACCACATCCCCT
Source organism: Murina feae (assembly GCA_004026665.1). Taxonomy (NCBI): domain Eukaryota; kingdom Metazoa; phylum Chordata; class Mammalia; order Chiroptera; family Vespertilionidae; genus Murina; species Murina feae. Next base: position 15,940 of record PVJC01015999.1, read on the forward strand.
CCTGCTCCACTGAGTCAGGGGCATGCGAGAGTCTAAGTGTAAAGCTGCCAGTGCTGGAACTACCAGAGATCCTGCTGACACCCAGTATAGAGAAAGGGGTGGGAGAGGGATGATGGAGCTGAAAAACAACAGATGGCCTTTTTTTTTTTAAGTTTCCCTACAGCTAAAATTTATTAAAAAGACTAATTTTATTCCTTTTTAAAAATTCCTTTTTATGGTAAAACATAGCAAACAGGTAGAAAAAAAATCCATAAAATGTGAAGCTTAATGAGTTTTCAAGCAATATCTGTGTAACTACCATTAAGGTCAATAAATAAAACATTGCCATCATCCCCACCATCTCCACCTTGTGTTTCTTTACAGTCAGAAAACCCTGCCTCCCGTCAAAGGTAACTGCACCAGACCTTTATAATAAAAACATTCTTGCTCCTTTTTAAAGAAAGTTTTTCATCCAAGCATACATCCCAAAGCACTATACGTTAGCATTGCTTGTTTGGGAACTTTATCTATATGAAATCATACAGTATGAATAAGCATCAATTTGTCTGTCTTTTCTACTATTAATGGGCATTTGGTTTGCTTCCAGTTCAGGGCTACTACTAACATGCTATGGACATGATTCCTAGTGTGTGTGTACACATTTCTTTAGGGTGCAGACCTAGGAGTGGAATTGTTGGGTGACTCCTCAACTTGACTACAGAATGTTTTCCAAGTGGATTCCCAATGTACATCCCCACCAGCAGTTTAGGAGAGTTCTCATTGCTCCTCAACTAGAATGATGTCTACATTTTGAGATCATGTATTCTGAATGAAAAAGGTCTTTTTAAAAAAGTAAAAAAATAATGATAGTAGAATTAACAGGTTGTTATTCGGTTGGTTGGAGTATTGTTCCATGTACCAAAAGGTTGGTGGTTCAATTCCCATTCAGGGCATATATCTAGGTTTTGGGTTTGATCCCTGGTTGAGGAGCATATGAGAGGCAGCCAATTGATGTTTCTTTCTCAAAATATAATAAAAAGAAGTGAAACAATAATAGTAGTAGAATTAACAGGTGGGTTTTAAAAAATATATATTTATTCATTTTAGAGAGGAGGGGAGAGAGAGAGAGATAGAAACATTAATGATGAGAGAGAATCATTGATCAGCTGCCTTCTGCATGGTCTCTACTGGGGATTGAGCCGGAAACCTGGGCACATGCCCTTGACCAGAATTAAACCCAGGACCCTTCAGTTTGTAGGCTGGCACTCTATCCAAGTGAGCCAACTGGCTAGGGCAACAGGTGACTTTTTTTTTTAATGGCTTTGCATGACAAAATAAAGATCTAGTAGTTCCAGCTAGTTCTTGTTTTTTTTCCACTGAAATTTTGCTGCACCATGACATCTCAAATGCTGACAACGATGATCCCACACTACATGGTATAGATAATTCCTACTTGCCTTTTTTAACTTCAAAAGCTACTTGATAATATGGTAGCCAGCCTCCAAGATGGACTCCAATGAAGCCCCTCTCTTGGTATTTAGGACTTTGTGGAGATTCCCCATACTGAATAAAGGCTGATTTTGTGACCAATAGAAGTGTCAATGTCTGCATTCACAAACTACATCATAGCAGACATTGCTGCTTCAGCACTGGTCTTTTGGATCAGTCACTCTGGGGGAAGTCAGCCACCATGTTGTGAGGATGCTCAAGCAACCCAGTGTACAGACCTACTTAGAAAAGAAGCAACTTACCAACACCAACTTGCTAACCAAGGAACCTACAGCTTTAGTCAAAACTTCAGATGATTTCAGTTTTCCAGCCTCTAGGTTTTCCTTCTAAGACCCCAGAAATCATAAAGTACAGACAAACCATCCCTCTGTGCCTTGTCTGAATTCCTGTCCAAGAGACACCATAAGATAATACATGATTACTATTGTTTTAAGCCACCAAGGTTTGGGATGATTTGTTATAGAGCCGAAGATAGCTAAAAATAATATAATATGACCACTTAGGAAGTATCCTTGCCAAGAATTTGAACCTGAATCTGATAATGCCTCTATATTTAACTACAGGTTTAGAAGAAGTAGAGGTGACAGAGGAACATGTTAAATAAGCGCACCACAGGGATGCAATTAGCAAACTTCTGAATACAGACAATTCTACAGCTCAAATTACCCTATTTCTTCAACTAAATTGGGGAAGATGCGTGAAGATGAGGTGAGGAACCTATAGGTCAAAAGGTATAATAGATTCTCAATATTTGCTGCCCCCTCCTGTGGGAAAATTGTACTTCCCTTCCCCCGCCCCCCAACATCAACTTTAGCCATGTGATTTACTTTGACCAATGAAATGTGAGCATATGTGATGGCTGCTACTTCTGAGCAGAAGTTTTAAAAGTCGTTGCACGTTTCAACCGTTCCTTATTACCATCTGCCAGGAAGTGGGTGCATCCCAAACAGGGACTGTTGCTTCGGTCCATGGCCAGGAGTGAAGAGTCTGTGGGGCTGACTCACAATGGAAATTCACATGAGCAGAAATTAAACCCCAGCTGTTGTAAGCCACTGTGATTTTCGAGTTGCCTGCTGCTACAGTATAACCTAGTGTAATCGGATTCATGCAAGAAATGCTCCAATCAAATACAACAGATAAATCTTGTTAGGATCCCAATTTATGAAGCCATTGTAGAAATCTGAATACAGACTGGATATTTAGTAATAATTAAGAATTGTTCTTTATTTTTAGGTGTGTTAATAATATCTCCACTATGTTTAAAACAACAAAAGGAGTTCAAATATTTTAGATACATAGTCCAGGGGGGAGACTAGATGAGGATAAAAATTGGTCACGAGTTGATAATTATTGAGTTGGGTGATGAATAGATGCCAGTTTATCATACTATTCTTTCCACTTTTGCTTAGATTTGAAAATATTTTTTAAATACTATGCTGACATGAGCCCTAGAATTGTTTCTGACTCCCAAAGGGGTACAGAAAATATGGAAGTTGGGAGAAAGGCACTGACTGATTAAGTTTAGTAAGTGTGAGTACACAAAAGAGGTGTTTGGGTCAGGCCTCAAAAAGAATGCATCAAAACCTAACCTGTTTGGCTCAGTGGATAGAGCATTGGCCTACGGACCAAAGGGTCCCAGGTTTGGTTCTGGTCAAAGGCATGTACCTTGGTTGCAGGCTCCTCCTCAGTTTGGGCCCTGGTCAGGGCTCATGCAGGAGGTAACAAATCTATGTGTTTCTCTCACATCGATGTTTCTCTCTCTGTCTTTCTCTCTCTCTTCCACTCTCCTTAAAAATCAATGGAAAAATATCCTCTAATGAGGATTAACAAAAAAGAATGCATCAAAACCAATTACTTCCAGTGGGAAAGCTGTTTCCTCAGGAATATGACCTCAGGCCAGGGCAGTGTCAGGGAGAGACTGTGGGCACTGGAGAGGTGGGTGTAGGGAGCATGGGGGTGTTAGTCTCCCCATCAAGTGTGAAAGCGAAGCCATGTGGCATAAATGGGATCATGATCCCTTCTTTGCCTATTGGCTAAACTCAAATGGGATATCTCCTTACCAGCGAAAGCATCTGTTGTACTCTCCATTTGTGCCCTGGGCATTAAATTAATGTTTGGAATTAGGAAATGAATCGGAACCTTGCTCTGTCTCCTCCCTGCCTCAGCCTGCAACAGCTTTTCTTCCAGGAATGGTGAATTCCTTTTGAGTTAATGACGGATTGTTTTCTGTTGTTCCCCTTGTTTCCTACAAAGTGCTCTGACTCACTCTTAATGAGGCTCCAGGCTGCATTCCCACTGCAAGGACAGAATTTCCTGTCAGTGGTGGGGAGCTGTGACTGAGCTAGATCTTGCTGATACCACACCCAGCAGGGTGTTGGACAAGCGGACCACTTGAGTCGGGGGAGGCCTGGGCTGAGAGAGAGAAGAGGCTGAGCCAGAGCCAGAAGGCAAGAGACCGTATACCTCAGGACATATGACCCAGAGTCATGGTGTTAGAGAGGCAGCAGCAACTTTGGTGGCAGCATCCACTGCCCCCCTATCTACAGGAGCCAAGTAAGGAGATGCTCTTTCTCATTCCCTCCTCCAAACCTAGGGTAGTCTTCCCTGGGAAACAGGGAGAAGATGGGCGTGTGAGAGCAGACACATCTCACACTCCCCCGAGATGGACATCAAAGTTCAGTGTTGTTTTGTTTTTGAGAATGAAATTTGAAAATAGGACTGAGCATCATGGGATTGGAAAGTTATGGAACTGGATGGAGACATCATTAAGATATTAAGGGAGCCCATGTGGCTTAGTGGTTGACCTATGAACAAGGAGGTCATGGTTCGATTCCCCATCAGGTTGCCGGGTTGTGGGCTTGACCCACTACGTGGGGCGTGCAAGAGGCAGTAGATCAATGATTCTCTCTCATCATTGATGTTTCTATCTCTCCTTCTCCCTTCATCTCTGAAATTAATAAAAATATCTATATTTAAAAAAAGATATTAAGGGAGCCCAATGCCCAGGGTTTTTACCCTCAGAGGCTGGGAGCAGTTAAACAGTTTCATGCTTACACCCCACCGAACTGCTTCACCTCAATAATCACAGGGTTCCTTCATTTCCCCAAACAGCACAACAAAAACCCAAAAAAACTTCAGTTCAGGTTTCAAACTAGACAAAGCCCATCTTTGGCAATTGCCTGTCTTCATCTTTCTCTCTTTCTCTCTTTCTCTCTTTCTCTCTTTCTCTCTTTCTCTCTTTCTCTCTTTCTCTTTCTTTCTTTCTTTCTTTCTTTCTTTCTTTCTTTCTTTCTTTCTTTCTCTCTCTCTCTCTCTCTCTCTCTCTCTCTCTCTCTCTCTCTCTCTCTCTCTCTCTCTCTTTCTTTCTTTCTTTCTTTCTTTCTGCCTCCTCTCCTTTATCTTGCTGCCCTGTGTGCAATTAACTGGAGCCACACTTATGCACCATCAAGGACACTAAAAATAAATGTCTATATTTCCTTTTAATGTTTTGCCTACTGTGACCTACTTTGCGTTTAATTTCAAAAACAAGGGGATGACGTGTGTTCTAAATAATCACACCGGTGAACTCTGCTGCGCAGCTGTTACATCATAAACCAAAGTTGTTCTCTACAGACAGCGAAAGTGAAAAAGATTTGTGTGCACACATTGATATTTAGGTTCCGAGTTTCCACTTGCTCCATCAAAAATCTATTTCTCTGAGGACTGTCTCCCCCTGATAAGCCTGATGTTAAAGCGCTCTGATGTGCCGAATCACTTGCAGAAGCACTTCCAACACACCCACGGCTAAAATCATCTTTTACAGCGGCTGTAAAATCAAGAGCTTCCTTGCAGAGGAAGCATGTTATCCGCCGATGCTATTTTAATTATTCATTTTGGATGAGGAATCTATGAATATCTCCACAAACTGGAGTCAATAGGAGGCTGTCACCTAAACAACATCAAGGTTTGGGCTGAGGATTGTACCCACCTTGGGTGGTTATTGTCGTTACTTAAATGTTTCAGCTGAGAGAGCAGCCTTAACATTCACCCTACGTGTTGTCAATCAACTCTGAAGCTCTAATGGGAAGTGCACCCCTCCAGGGGCTGGTTGATGAGAACTGAAGGGGCCCAACCGGCACCTTGGACTTGGAATCTGTGCCTCCTACGGCTTCATCAACTACTTGTTTCTGCAGCTCCACGAGAGGATTTATTTTTTTGGCATACGAGGTGTTAGAATTAACTTCTTATTGGTGAAACATGTGCTTTTTGAGGAATGGGCACCATACAGGCACCTAAACAAATGGGGCATATGTTTAGGGGTAGCCCAGAACAGTGCTCTAGGCCTGGGTGTTGGTTTAGTCCTGTGCCCTCCTCTCACTGCAGGATTCTGTAACCTGGTTCAGTGGGGAGCTTGGCTGGAAAGCATGGTGTCCAGCTCACGTGAACATTTCACAAAGGTTCTAGTTGGGAGCCTGGAAGTCATGGGTGACTTGCCCGACTCATGCTTGTGTGCTAATCTGTGTTTGCACTTGAAGAAGCCTAGGCTCTCAGGACACAAACTGGCAGAGGTCCGAGACAGACAGTCGTGTGCTATCAAACTGGTTTAAGCCTATGAACAACACTTGGCCCACAAATAGTTACGATGAGATGTATTAAATGAAAAGAATAATTGAGGGCCGCATAGAAATAGAAAAACACACACATCTGTATACAATGGCAGAGTTGAGGAAGACTCATAGGGAAATGGGGTTTTGTCTATGTAAAGACATTATCCAAATTAAATAGGGCTTACTATGTGTCAGTCACTGCTCTAAGCCCCGCCCCCTTCATTTAATATTTGCCACAGCTGTATAGAGAGATGCCATTGCCCACTCACTGATGAGGAAACGAGGCACAAAGTGTGACTTGTCCTAGATCATCTGGATTGAGTAAGTGGGGAGGCAGTGACTTGAACCCAGGTGGTCTGACTCCAGAATCCAGGCTCTGACTGTCACAGACGCCAGTGTCTCCTCTCTGCAAAGTCGGTATGTGACAGGAGCCACGGGAGTTTATGGAGTCGGTATGTGACAGGAGCCACGGGAGTTTATGGAGTTAAAGAAAACTGAATGTGCTTGAAGAGCCCAGGGGAAAGCTAAGGAATTCTGAGGTTTTCCTTGGCTTGAGAAAAGGCCCTTACCAACCAGAGATTTTTTTTTTCCTGTCAGGCATCATTTGGGCACCAGGGCGTCTGTGATGAATTAAAAATATAAAGACCTGTCACTTGGTTGATGGTGTGTATAGCAGTTTTCCTAGACACAACAAAGCTGCCGAGCATCAGAGACTTTAAAGAGAAACACAGGCAGCAGCCAAGCTGCTTCTCTCTTTTTCATACTTGACTTCCTTTCTCTTATATCTCCCTCTGTCTTCCTATGTGAGAACAATTGTTCACATGTGTGAGGCGACAGACTGATCTAAGCCACAGCAGAACATTCCTTCATGAAACTATATCTTCCTCTGTTCCTTTAATCCAGAGGTTCTCAACCTGTGGGCTGAGACCCCTTTGGGGGTCGAATGACCTTTTCACAGGGGTCTCCTAAGACCATCCTGCATATCAGATATTTACATTACGATTCACAACAGTAGCAACATTACAGTTATGAAGTAGCAATGAAAATAATTTTATGGTTGGGGGTCACCACAACATAAGTAACTGTATTAAAGGGTCGCAGCATTAAGAAGGTTGAGAACCACTGCATCCCTCAGCAAGAGTGGGAGAATCTGATTACTAGCACAGTGATTGGTGAACTCTATCTGTTGCCATTCATCTGATCTTGTGTCTTTCTTTGGCATGTTCTTCTCTGTGCGTGGTTCTTAGAGGCGCAAGAAACCACCAACTCACAGCCAACATTCTATGGATAACCTTTACCCATTTCCTCACTTTCATCCCTGCAACATAATTTCACCCACATATTACATAAGCAAGTGCTCAGAGGTCCACTCAGGGCCCTTTCTGTTTCCCTGTCACCCAGGCAACGTGGTGCACATCTACAGCAGTCCTCCTTTCTCCACGTAGCTCCGTGTGTGCTCAGGATTCTGGCGACCCGTTCACTCAACCACATCACACAGAACTGCTGGAAACTGCCCTTGAGCAGCTACACTAGCAGCGGACTAATACCATAACTATGAGCTGCAGGATCACCAGACTTTACAAGGTTGTAGGATTGTTCTTGTCACTGTTACCTACTTGGCAAATCGCCAATTCTTTAAAAAAACAAAACAAAAACTCCAATGCGTGCATATATCGCATGCTTTTATGTAAAAACATGATGATTAATTAATGTATTCATCAAACCGGAATTGAGTACTAGGACTAGGAATTGAACCCAATGTTGGAAATTCAAGAAGAATAAGACTCTGTTGATTTATTGGAGCTGTTTTGGTTGCAGGTGATAGGAATGCAACGCAAAGAAAAATGGAAAGTTATTGACTTCTGTAACTGAAAAGCCTGATGTAGATTTCAGGCATAGCTGCATCATGTGCGCTTAAATTATTTCATCAAGACCCCCTTTTGTTTTTTCATTTCTGCTTTTCGTTGCCTCTCTTTGTATGCTGGCCTCATTTTCTCTTATAAAGACAGCTTCCTCCAATATGACCTGAAAAATGGCTATAAGAAGCTGCACTTAGATCATTCTCAGAGCTCAAAATAGCAAGGAATAGAGACCCTCTTTCCCTCAGACTTCATAGATCAAAAATCAAGGAACATTCTAATTGGCCCTAGTTGATCACATGTCCCTTTGACCACTTTAGCCATGGGTGTGAAGTATTCCAATAGGCCAGGCCTAGGTTACTCACCTCCCCCTCAGATGAAAAAAGTGTTCCCCACACAAAGAAAGGGTCAGTGAATAGACAAAAAACAAAGCAGATATTCACTGTGGTTGCCAGCCTCAAAGATGACTCCAAATGAACTTTTCTTCTGGTGTTTACATCTTTGCATAATCTGCTCTTACACTGTATCACGGCTGGCCTGTATGACCAATAGAATCCTGCAGAAGTGATGATGTGAAAGCTGCAAGGCTAAATCATAAAAGACACTGCAGCCTTCCTCTTGCTCTCTCTTGAATTACCTGTGCTGAAGGAAGCCAGCCACCATACAGTGAGGATGCTCAAGCAGCCTATGAAATGTCCACCTGTAAGAGAACTAAGGCCTTCTGCCAACAGCGGGTGTAAAACTTGCTAGCCACTTGAGTGTGCCATGTTTAAAGTGAATGTTCCAACCCCAGTCAAGCCTTCAGTTGACTGCTGCCCTGACCTACACCTTGGCTGCAATTCATGAGAGACTCGAGCCTAAACTACCCAGCTAAGCTGCTTCTAAATTCCTGAACTCAAGAAGCTATGAAATAAATAAGTTTATTATTTTTTTAAGCCAATACATGTTGGGATAATTTATTACTCAGGAATAGATAACTAATACATCCACTACACTTGCTCTCTAATAGCTCATTGCCCAGCCTAAAGACAAAAACATTTGACTGATTCTAATTTGTGAGTTAGAAAGGAAGATGGAGGAGCTAAAGGAGAAGTTTAATAGAGGAGGCCACCTGTGTGCTGGGCTTCAAGAAGGAACGTAAGGAGGAATGAAAATCCAGGCCAATGAACAGCACAAAGGCTCTGAAACTTGAAAGTGAGCCAGGTGTACAGGGAATGCAGGTAGAAAAGTATGTTCATCATTGAGGCAGTGATTCATCAGATCATTGGGAGAGATTAAAAATATCTAAATACAGATACTCAGACCTCATTCCTAGAGAGTCTGGTGATTAGGAAACATTAGTACAGATTTCCTAGGTTGCTTTTGGCTTTTAGTTGGTTGGTTAGCTGCTTGCAATGGAAGGAAATGTCTACAATAGTGTTTCTCAGGAGTGTCTTTGGACTACATGCTTCAGAAATCAGAAAACATAGGCTCGCAAGTGGAAACCAACCCCCATGCAATAGGATCTTTGTGATGGGGCAGAGTGGGGCCTGGGCATCTGAATTTTAAAAATATATATATTTCTATTGATTTCAGAGAGAAAGGACAGGGAGAGAGAGAAATAGCAATGATGAGAGAGAATCATTGATGGGCTGCCTTCTGCATGCCCCACACTGGGGATTGAGCCCGCAGCACAGGCATGTGCCCTGACCAGGAATTGAACTGTGTGACCTCTTGGTTCATAAGTCGACACTCAACCACTTGCACATTTGTGTGGAAGGTTGAGAGATGGGTGACTTGTGGGAAAGCCAGGAAAGGATTGTTTTGTGGAAATAAGGAGAGTTTGAAGAAGGAGATATGAATTCAAAATTGGGTATACATTCAAACTGTGATAATATAAAAAATATGCTTAAATTAAAAAAAAAATAGCAGGAGGAAAAAATTGCAGGATATAGTCCAAAATGGCCTTGGCTGTATTATGATAGTGACATTGCAGTGATGGTTTTTTATTTTTGTAGTATAGGTACATTAACTTAGTGCTTTTCAGAAAGTTTAAGGAGCTATGTCAATGCTATGGAGAAGTCAAGTTGGATGACGGTTGAAAGAGGTCATTGGCTTGGAAAGTGGGAGGCCACGGGAGACCTTTGGATGAGGGGGTGGAAGCCAGATTACAATGGTTGGATTCAGTGCATGGGGAGGAAGTAGAGGGAGCCCGTATAGACTACTAGTTCAAGGAGTTTGGCAGCAAAGGCAAAATTTAAAATAAAATGGTTCTCTCATTTTTAACTGATTATAGAAGTAATACTTGTTCACTATATAAAAATTGGGCAATAGAGAACAAAATATAGTCACTCATAATTCCACCAGTCAATGCCACTCAGGCTAACAGTTTGGTATATTTGTTGAATGAGTTGTTTCTTCACAACAGTATAGAGAACCAGACAAAACCATCCATACTATTGGCAGTTGAGGAAATTAAGGCTGAGAAAGTGACTTCCCTGAGGCACTAAAATAGTCCATAATGAAGTGTTTGGTTTCCATAGTTTTTTGCAGTTTTGGAAGCACTTTGACTTGCATTTCCTGGTTGCTCAGCCCTCAACAGTCTAGCCCTTTCCTTGTGCTCCACTGTGTCCTGAACAGATTTCACCTGCAGCCGCTCTGACATTTCATTGCACCAATGAATTTACATACTTAAACCACCCATTAGACCTGTACTTTTTGATGGTAGGACGTGGGTCCCACTCACTATGGCATTCCCAGCTTCTAACACAGCATTTGTCACAAAAGCACTGCACAGCACCTGTTTCTGGAAGGATGTTTTGGTATAGTAACTGATGCAGTATTCATTTTCAGTATTTCCCACTTTTTTATCATATCATCTTCATTCCAGAAGCAGGTAGGGGGTTCTATGCACAGACTGCCTCATTATAAGATTAACACACTAGAACCAGAGTCAAATTCTTAGCTTTTTAAAAAATATATATGTATTTTTTTTTATTGATTTCAGAGAGGAAGGGAGAGGGAGAAGAGAGAGAGAAATATCAGTGAGAAAGATTCATTGATTGGCTGCCTCCTGCATGCCCCCTACTGGGAATATAGCCCACAACCTGGGCATGTGCCCTTGCCTGGAATCGAAACCGGGACCCTTCAGTCTGAAGGCCGATGCTCTATTCACAGAGTCAGACTGGCTAGGGCAATTCTTAGCTTTTGACTTTCAAAAGCTCAGGTGAGATATGAACAACAGATTGAGAAGACCGGCTGAAAAGCTATTTTATCCATAACCTGACTAAATATGGTCTAATTGGGAAAAGAAGGAGTAATTGAGGAAAAGAAAACCAGTGAGACACAGGTGTGTGCTCCTGAGACAGGTGCTACCTCCCACCCTGCTGAACCCCATTCCAGAACAGAGCTTGTGGAGTTGAAGCAACATCAGAATTCCCCGTCCATATTCTAGTAAGTAGCTGCATTAAAGAAAATAAAAAAAAACAAGTGAAATAAATTTTATGAAAATATTTTATTTAACCTAATATATCCAAATATTAGCATTTCAACATGTAATCAATATAAACATTATTAATGAGATATTTTGCCTTCTTTATACTGTTTTTGAAACCTGGTATGTACAGTACGTCCCAATTTGGATTAGCCATATTTTAATTAAGTGTTCAGTAGCCACCTTTGGCTGGAGGCCCACACCGGTCTACACAGTCAGACCTAAAACAGACTCATGAAATGCCTAAGCGCACTGCTGAGAACTGGAGCCACAGAATGTCTCCTGTGTGCTCAGGAAAATCACGGACAAGGCCAAACATACAGATGATGGAAAGAGATCTTGTTCCAGGCTCAAGGGAAACTGATCAATAGCACTTGATCTGTATGGGCTGAGTAGACAGAGGGCAGGCAATCAGGATGTCCCAGTGGATGCCATGGAGACCCACCCTTCTACATAAGTCCACACTCTGTAAACACCCAGGAACTTGGACCCACCCTGGGGGAAGATGAAACTGATCATGATGAAGTTTCCACCATTTAGTAGATAAGGGCAAGGCTCAAAGTGTTCTGTATAGAAAAAGACAGTTATACTTATTTTGTGGGTTGAGATTCAAACTCACAACAAGAAGAATGAATGAAGGTGACTAGAATTGAGGCTATTGTAAACCCCAACTGCTGTTTTCTCATAGGCTGCCATTGGATGTCAGAAACAAGGGGGAAGGAATGGCTCGCTTCTACCTAAAAAAACCCCAAGAGACATAAAAACCATTGATTGGATTCTAATTTGAAAAAATAAAACACAAAAAACATGTTGAGGAAATTGGAGAAATTTGTATTTTGATTGAGTTATTAAATGGATTGCTAATTTGGATGGATTGCTAATTTGGGGGGAAGTGTCCTTATCTTTCAGAGGTGAATAGAAAAAATTAGGGGTAAAATATCATGTTCATAGCAGCCTTATACATAGTAGTACAAAAATGGAAACAACCCAAATATCCATCAACCAATGAAGGAAAAATAAAAATATACTATATATAAGCAATGAGATATTATTTAAACATAAAGTGTTAACTCTTGCCACAATGTGGATGAATCTTGAAAATATTATGCTAAACGAAAGAAACCAGTCATAAAGGCCATATTGTATGATTCCACTTATATGAAATGTCTAGAATAGGAAAATATATAATAAATACATAAACTAGATTAGTGATTCCCTAGGGCTGGGCATATGAGGGGAAGTGAAGTCAGCAGCTAAAGAGTTCAAGGTTCTGTTGAGGGTGATGAAAATGTTTTAAAATTGATTGTGGTGATGGTTGCATGTAACTGTGAATGTACTAAAAAACACTGAATTATATGCTTTAAATAGATAGATTGTATGGTGTGTGCATTATACCTCAATAAAGATGTTTTTAAAGAAGAGTTTAAAAAGTCATGCTCTATAATTTTGTTTAAAGCAATTAAGAAAAAAGAAGCAAATATAGATAAGTTAATATTATTAAATCTAGATGATGGATATGTGGGGTTTGTTATACTATTTTCTCTACCTCTTTGTATATTTACAATTTTTTTAAGTAAAAAAAGCAGGGTGGTGGTTCTAGTTTAACATCTATGCCTGTTATGCTTAAATTTGAAAGGTATTCCCTTGCTCTTACTAACTGCAAACTAAACTGGAGAAAGAGAGCAGCCTCTTGTCTTTTGAGGGTGCCTGTACTATAGGGGACTGTCTAATAGGTAGTAGATATTACTTCATTTCCTCTGCTACTGGGGAACAGTCAGCTGTTAACTGGAGAATGGGCGGTGGGAGCCACTAATGAAAAGGACCCCCACCCATCCAGGCCACTCTATAGCTGAAGGGCAGAATCATAAGGGAAAAAATGCAAAGAAGGGAGATAGTGGAAGGGAAGAAAAAGCATTATAGTTGTGTCTGTGGGGGTTTAAAACAAGCCCACCCCCCCCCCCAAGATGTGCCTCAGTGCTATACAGGTTACTCTGAGCTAAAGGCAGTTTTAACTTCAGGCTCATGTGAAACTTCTGCCTCTCCATTTCACTACCTAGAAGAACTTGAACCAGGGGCCTTGCCTTTTGACTTATATTCTAGGGCAGGACAAACGTGTTTACTTATCATCCTGCAATGGCGCTTTGGAGCCCCCAAGAAGCATTACAGCATCCCTGGCTCAGGAAGTCTTACATTTCTCCATCCCACTTTCTGTCTCGGAACCTCGCATGTATGTGGAGTCTCTGACCCTCCCTTGTGTGTGGGTTCCCACACATATGTATGTACTAAATTTGGATTCTTTCTCTTGCTACTCTGTCTTATGTCTATTTCATTATCAGAGCAGCCAAAAGAACACTGAGGGTAGAAGAAAGTTTGACACCTCCCCATATGTCTAACTGTAAAACATTTTATTTATACAAATAAAGTCCAAAAAAATTATGAGATAATTATTTGCTTTATAAAAATATTTATGATTTACAAAAACATAAAATTAAATTTTCAATAAGTAATGCATGCAAATACATCCTATATAATAAAATGCAAATTGTCCCCTCGACCAGGAGTTTGACCTGGAGTTCAACCAGGGGGAGGGGCTGGCCAGTCAACCGCCTGCAGCCCTTCCCCCTGGCCAGCCCCACCCCCCATCAGCCCCTGCCTCCTATCAGTGCCCCCCCCCCCATTGGGGCAGGCTGGCCAGACCCTACCTGTGCATGAATTCATACACTGGGCCTCTAGTGTAATAATAAAAGCCAATAGTTATATAGCACTTGCTACATTCACTGTTCTGCTTCCCTATAATTAACTAATTTAATCCTCATTATAATCCCTGTTCCAAAGCTGAGACCATTGAAGGCTGAACTCCACTGCAGGACAGATTAAAGCTTCCAGGGTCATGCTCTTAACTGCTACACTTGACCACCCCTTGTGAAAAGACACAAAAGCTCTGTTCCCCTTCCCAGAAGCCACCACTGTTACCAGCTTCTTGGGGCTCCTTCCAGAAAATAGATAATTCAAGAAAATGTTTCTTTTGTAGGCTCATTCAAGACCATTTTTCAGTCAGCAGTTTGGAGAATGAATTAAGATGCTCCTCCCCATCCACATGACTAGTTCTGACCCATAAACTGTGAAGTCCCCAGGCGCCTGCAGAGAGGCACAGCCTGCTACATTGCCACCTGTAAGCCCACAGCCCCACACACAAGGGGCCTCTGATTTACTAGGCTTCTCCTCGCTGGTCCTGGTCTGCAGAGCAGTTAATCTTCTGCCCTGGGGCAGAGTTTGACAGCTCCCAAAGGTCCTGTGAAACACTCCTTTCAGAGTGAAGTTGTCAATCAAATAAACTTGAAACAGACTTGGTCTGGATCCAGGTACAGACTGGTGCCCCCCACAGCCCCAGGCAGCAGTTGGCTACGCTTCACTTCCTGGGCTTTTTGAGTCCTCTGGTGCAGCCTGCGTTTCCCCTTCAATAAAACAGTGATTTAAAACCTTCATTCTTCCTGTTTTAGAACTGGGCCAGGGCATAATCATTCTGTCCTCACAGCACAGTACACAAAAATCGGTGGCGGCTGCAGCCCCCCTGCCCCTCTACGGTGGGTAATCACGTAGTCACTTTGCTAGGCACATCGAACTGCTTTTGGAAAAATCTTTTACCCAATTAGAACTAATTTTCCATTTCTCCTTTGTTTCCTCACTTGGAATTTTGATTCTTTTTAAGCACCCAGTTTTCCCTTAGACATTCAGATTACTCCTTTTACATGTACCTTTCAAGGAGGGACAAGATGTGAGATACACGCAGGAAAGTTAGTTGAGAGTTTGTATAAGAAGCAATTAGACTCCTTGAACTTCTGCCTCACCCCCTGAAGTCCAGTGATTACACACCTCCAAACCAAGCAGGAGGTTTGGTCCATGGGGAAAGGATGCCCAGGAGACTCTGGGCTCAAGGACCATGACAAGCACAACTAAAGGTGGGATTGAACCAAAGGCAGCCCTGGCCTTCCCCACCCTCAGCCCCCAGAATGCTGGCAGGAAGGCGTATTGTACCCTTCACTCAGCAGACTGGACAATTCCTTGGAGAAGTTCCAAGAAAAAAGACCTATTGACATTTAGGGTTGTCCAGCAAACTGTCCATGTTCCAGTTGATTACTCGTCAGTGAAACTCACCAGTCAACAAGCCCTATTCATGTATCCAGAGCTTCTAATCAGCCTTTAGCATCTTACTTTTAATAGGATGGAGTAGACTTTTGAGGAAGCCTCTGACATGAAAAAATAGCAAGAAAACAAACAAAAAAAGGAACTCAGAAGAATCAAAGACAGCGCCAGGAGCCCAAGAAAACTTTGAACAAACTATTAATATCCTCAGAAGGACAGAGATGGTATTGCATTTGTGAAATAAAAACAGGATACCGAGGCAGTGGAATAAACAAAAGACAAGAAAGATTTAGAAAGTAAAATATGTTGATGTAAGTAAAAAATAAAATAAAATTCAAGAGAAGGGTTGAAAAGTAGTGAAGAATCCCTCAAAAGTGAAACCAAAAAGCTAGAAAAAAAGAGAAAAGATGCAATGAGGGCAATTCAAGAGGTTCAATATCTGATTAATAGGGATTTCCGAGAGGAAACAAGGGAGAGAGGCAGAAATTGTCAAACACACTGTATTAGTCTGGGTTCTCGAGAGAAATGGATCAATAAGAGATATATATATATATATATATATATATATATATATATATATATATATATATTGTGAAAATCAACAAAGGAAACTTAAGTGAAAAATGGAGCTGGGTAGCCATGAAGGGAGGGCTCTCTCACATGTCACTCACTGTGGCGTGAAGACCCCAGGGGGAAGAAAGCAGATTTCCTTCTGACCCAGCAACAAGCTGCCCATTGCTTGCAGCCAATAAAATACCCCACCACAGCCCTTCCCAATTACCTCCTCAAGACTCATAAAAGCTGACCTTCCCTTTGTCTCCCAGACTTTCCTATGGTTCAAAATAGTTGCTGGTCCCGAATTGCAATTCTTGCGTTATTCTCAAATAATCTCGTTTTGGCTCGGAAGACCTTGTGATTTCATTTTTAAAGTCAATACATAAATACAGCCCCGTTAAAATGGAGTCTGACATTCAGAGGAATTGCCTTGCACGCCTAATTCCACAAACCTATGGAATGTTAAAATTGGACAAAATGACCATTGGACTGGGCCTCAAACAGCATTGTATTCCAAGCAACTGTTTGTTATGACTACCAGTTTGAAAATTAAAGGCATTCTTTAGAATCAGGATCACCATGTTAGCTTGTCTGCACCTACAGACATTCCTTCTTTGGGTATTAATGCACAAATTCCTTCCTCCCATTCATTTAATTATTTCCCTTCTCCTCTTCAAAAATGCCACTTGCCTTCACCTCCTTATCTGCATACAGTTTGGGTTTCTGCCCGAATCAGTGCTTCCAGAATAACTATTTTTTTTGGATCTCAAATAAACTCTGTTGCCTCTCACTTTAGCCTTTTATTTTAGGATATATGTGTGTGTGTGTGTGTGTGTGTGTGTGTGTACAGGTGGTGAAAGGGTATTAAGTCATTATCTTGCAAAGTAGGAAGTAAGTAGATGAGGACTAACACTGCTGACTCAATATAAGGCAGAATAAAGCTATTAGTGAAAACAAGGAGTTAAATATAAGGGAAGAAACAGCTAACTGGCATGGAAGCTGCTTTTGCTTTTAGAGATTCTAATTCCGGTACCGTTTTGTAGTTGTTTTCAATGCTATTTGTAATTATAAAGTTTGTAATATTAGTTGACTTTTTAAACCATATCTGGGTATTTTTTTATTGGCCCCAAATTTTTATGACTAAAAGAAATTGTGCATAAGATGATACAAAACATATTTGTGTTAAAGGTTGTGGATTAAAAAAAATATTCTTATTGATTTTTTAGAGAGAGAGTGATAGGAAGAGAAAGAGAGAGAAGGAGAAGGAAACATTCAATGTGAGAAGGTAACATTGATTGGCTGCCTCCAGCACAACCCCTACTGGGAATTGAGCCCGCAACCCGGGTGTGTGCCCTGGCAGGGAATTGAACCAGCACCCTTTCAGTGTACGAGATGACACCCAACCAACCGACCCACACCAGCCAGGGCTAAACTTTTTTTTGATCTTTCTGGAATAAGGTTGGGTCTGGACAAACAAGATATCTTGACATTATTTACCTACTAGATATTAATAATGATTTTTAAAATTCAAGTACTTAATTTCAATGGTGAAATACATGATGGCATATAATTTTTATATTATTTAGAAAGTGTATCTATCAAAGTAAAATATTTTCTAATATTGAGGGGGAAAAATCGTTTCCTCCTCCCTCCTAGGTTCTTGGTTAGAGCTCAGTAACAAAACTCATATTAGGAAAAGAAAAATATACAAATGTATTTAACATAAGTTTTCTGTGAGCCTTCATGAGAAAATGAACATCTCAAGAAATGGTTAAACCTGAGTGTTTTTATACGAGGTTTGGTTAAGAGTGAAATTGTCATCGGACAAAAGTGTATAAGCTAAGGGTAGTAAACTGGGAGAAACTTAGCAAGACCTGCTTGTACAGATTCCTCTTAGTATCTCTCCATCTGAAGACAAGAATGCTCCTGTTCTCGGGGTGTAGGGAGAGCATTTCTTACCTAAGGGTCTTATGACCTTTCAGAGAGAAGGAAAGGTCAGAGAATCCTCTTGCAGCTGCTGTTTCTCAAATCCCTTCAGCTTAAATATTCAGCATGCTAAGGGGCCATAATTTGAAGTAGCATGTTCTGAACCCTGTCACGATCATAAATTGCATGTACTAGCTCTTTTTGAAATATTGTTGCTAAGAATCTTTATATAGAATCAGATGATTCTGTAATTTTATTTTACTCTTTTACATGAATTTTCTATAACCACCAAAGGAAACAATTCTAATACTTTAAAAGCCAGTAAATTATTTAGACATATCCTTTAGAGACATTTAGATATATCCCTTATATAATTTCCTCCTCTTAATCAGCACAGAAATACTAATATCCAGTGTCTATGTCTTGGCTTGACTTTAAACTATCTTCACATA
>PVJC01016000.1:0-34241 GCA_004026665.1 Murina feae
GGCGCATGCGCAGCTCGCTTCCTCGGCGCCCTGCGGCGTCTCCGTAGGTCAGCGCGGGGCGCAGGGGCCGCTGGGAAGATGGCTGGCGTGGGCATGGCGGCTGCGGCGGCCAGGGGCCCTTGTCGGAGGTGGGGCTGGACGGCCGTCTCCTTCGGCTTCCACCGTGACCTCCGCACGTTCCTGGTTCCGAAGCCCGAGAAGGCGCCACGGTGGCTCCCAGGTTAGTGCCCGAAAGGCGGGAATAGAAAGCGCTCTTTCCAACGGTTTCATCCGTTCCTTTCCGTGCGTTTTTGGCGCCCCGTTCAAAAATGTCCTTGTCCCACTCAGTACCCGGTCCGAGGCGATCTCGACGGTTCCGGCGAAGGCTGCGCGGCGAGCAGTGCGGCGGCCCGGGTGTCGGGACCGCCCGGCCTCTGCCGGCGGCTCGCGCCCCGGGAGGGTCCCGCTCCCCGCCTGCCGCCCGGCGCTCGGAGCGCCGAGGGGGGCGGGGAACTCGCGTGCAGTGACCGCGTTTGATGATTCGGTGGTTTTCCTCTCTCTTCCCTGCGCGGCGTCGGCGGGTTTACAGATCGTGACTCCGTGCAGCGCGTAGACCTGCCCTCCTCGGACCTGAGGGGACTTACAGTCGGAACAGTCACTTTGTAAAAGTGCATAAAGAGCGAGCCTTGTTTCTCATGTTGTCTTCTCGATGCTCCCGCTCAGTGGGAACCGTAATCATTACTTGATAAAGGACACTGCAATTTAAACCGAACATCAGGGCCCTTTAATATTTCCTGTGTCCTGTGCTCGGTTCCCCCTCCTTCCCGTTCCAGCCCCACCCTCCCATCCGCAGGGTGTCCCCCAAAAATGTATGTGCACCTGGCAGCCGAGCTCCGTTTTCTTTCTTTTCAGATTCAACTCATTGGAATCGGTCATTATTCAAAGTGTGTCTACAGTTTGGGGGGACACCGATATGTCGTCTGCCTTTCTAAAGTTTGCCCTTTTATTAAGCTTCTGGTTTTGTGTGGCCCACACCTCGGGCACTCAACGCTTGCTTGGAATGGGAGTTGTCATCGCAGATACTCTTTGTTTTGATTTAAAAGTTAAAATTTTTAACCGTTTATAATCAGGGTAACCTGCATTTAATTGTACACAATCAAAAGACGTGCTATATGTTTCTCGAGCGCCGTGTGTCATTTCATTAACCGTTAACATTTCATTAGAGGAGTTTCCGTTCATCCGTTGAGCACCTCTGCGCCAGGCTTTGACCAAGTTCTTATTGCACCCAGATCCTTTATGGATATAATGTTAACCTGTCCACGTAAAACTTACCGAGGTGAAATAAATGATGGTCTCACGGAGACGTTCTTTCTCCGTGTTGGGGAGTAATAGCAAGAGGATAGGAAGGATCTTTGAGGTCTGAACTAGGGAAATGGGAAATGAGCATTTCGGCTTATACAATCTGCCAACCAATGTCACTGGCTCCTGCTAGCCCTGCTTTCCACTGAAAGTTTTAAATTTGGAATACTTCACTATACATGGAAACCTTGAAACAGGCTTACGTGTAAAAGAAATCCTTTTAAGGTCTCCAATTTAATTTTTTTGAAATCAACTTCTTAAATCCCGAGTGAGGTAAACTTTATCAGCTCACGTGGAAGAGACAGAGAGGTTTTTGTTAGCCACAGTGAAGGAGAGGAAGGTTCATATGTTTTTGAAGAAGCAAGATTGGACCTTGCTCAAAGAAGGTGCTGATTTTGAAATGAAGATATGCGCAGACTCGTCATAGAATATGCACAGAATAGTTCAATGTTTTGTGTTTTCTCTTAAGTGGAAATAGTGTTTGACAAGTTAAGAAAGTTAAGATTGAAAAAAATATATATATATGGTTTTCCAAAGACTGTATTTGCAAACTATGGTTTACGTTTTGTGTACTTTGTTTAGCTTGCAGACGAAAGGCATCAGTCTCTTTCCTTAGTCGACCAGACCTTCCAAAACTGGCTTATAAGAAACTAAAAGGCAAAAGTCCAGGAATTATCTTCCTCCCTGGCTATATTTCTAATATGACTGGTACAAAAGCATTGGCGATTGAGGAGTTTTGCAAATCTCTAGGTCACGCCTACATAAGGTAGGAACAACACATTTCAGAGAAAATATTACTACCATTTAGCGTGGCAGTGGAGAATTACTTCCGCTCTAACCAGTTGAAGCAAGTGCCAGCACTTTTATAGATTAATTTATTTTAATGGTTGTAAACTTTCTTGTGACTTAGGGTGCTTGTAAATGCAACCTTTAAAAGACCTTGTTAAAAAGTCTTTATGCCATATTGAATGCTGGCAGGAAAGGAAACTAATGATAACTAAGCTCTTTAGATATAGTAACCTAATATGACAACAAGCGAATATACTATAGTTGGCTTTCTTGTGATTATATTGTGGTTTTCCATTTGGGGCTTAAGGATTTTACTTACCACTGTTTATTACCTTACTTTTTAAAATATGTATTTAAAAATAATATATATGCATTTAAAAGTACAGTAAGTCATCAGTTAATGTCACTGATAGGTTCTGCAACTTTAAGTGAAATGACATATAAACAAGCCAGTTTTACTATAGACTAATTGATATAAATAAGAGTTAAGTACCTGTGACATCGCATCAACATTATAATGGAACAGCCTTGAACTAAACATTGGAGGGCCTCCAGTATTGTAAAGTTAGTATTGTATAATTCGCATTTCCTGAGTTTTCCTTCTCCTCACTGCTGTAATTTGAATATGTATAAGCATAAATAGGGATATATGGTGTTTAACTAAAACTTGACTTCACAATTTGCAATATTTTATGCTGGTAATTATTTTAGTAAAATAGCATGTTTATGTTGCTGTTGTTAGGTTTGTTTACCTATAACAATTATTTATTTAGTGCCTAATTTGCCAGAAGAGATAGTATGGTTTAATAGAAAGAGCACTGGCCTGGAATTCAAGAAACATGGGTCATAGAATCAATTCTAGCAATAACTGTGACAAATAAGTCGGTTAATAAACACTGGACCTATTTTCATCATTAAAAAATGAGATTTGATTAAGGTAATTTCTGAATTATTTTCAGAACAGCCTAGAAAAAGGTAGTTCCACTAAAATTTGTTCAGTAGATCTAGAAAATACAGCTTTTAGGAATAAAATAATAAATAAAAACTTTTAGACTTTACTAGTATTTGTTTAATAGTAAAAATTATATCAATTATATGCATTTAATTTTAGTTCTTTTATCAGATTAACTAAATTGTTTCATTTTCATTCTCAGAACTCTTAAAAAATCTGTTGACTTACCTATTGTTCTGAAGACTGGTGTATCTTTTGCAAGTAGACTTTCTGGCACTGTGGGTGCTGTGAAATATAAAACACTAGAGGCTGGTGCACAAATTCGTGCACCAGTGGGATCCCTCGGCCTGGCCTATGGGATTGGGCCAAAACTGGCTCACCGACATCCCCCAAAGGGTCCCAGATTGTGAGAAGGCGCAGGCCAGGCAGAGGGACCCCAACGGTGCACGATCGGAACCGAGAAGGAACGTGGGAGGTTGGCCATTCAGATAGGGCATGTCCAGCCCTTCTCGCTCAATCCCAATCGGCCAGACCCCAGCAGCAAGGTAACCTATGGTTGGAGCGTCTGCCCCCTGATGGTTAGTGTACGTCATAGCAACTGGTCGACCGGTTAACTGTCTGCTCCCTAATGGTCAGTGCACATCATAGAGAACAGTTGAGCGGCTTTAGTATATCATTAGCATATCACACTTTGATTGGTTGAATGGATGACCAACCTGACAATATATTAGGCTTTTATTTTATAGGATGGTCATTATCCTTAAAGGACCTTTTATAAGGCTGGGAAACAGGAGAAAATGCATATGCATATTTGGCAAAAATACTCATCAGAAAGTGATAGTGTCAGAAGAGCAGTACCCTTTATTGTATCATGTGAGAGAAAGAAAACTGGGGATTTAAGTGGATAGAAAAGTCTTTATAAAGGAACACTGAAGAATAGTTAGGTTTGGGATAAGAAGGAAGAGCTATCTAGGAAGGGGAGTAGCCTCAGCAAAATATCATGATAACAGAAATATTGTCATCATTCTCCCTCTTTGTCTCTAAAATATTTTGAGTCAAGAAATCACCTTTTTACCAGTTCTTAAATTTAAATTGAGTCTGGGAGATCAACCCATTTCTATCTCCCTAAAAGACATATGTAGGTTTTCTGCATTTTGGATGCATGTAAAGTACATTTTAAAGGTATATTAAATAATCACAGTAAAATTATAATGTTTATAGACTATTAAGTGGTATGGTATTAAAATGCAGTCTATGTATCCTATGTAATAAAAGCCTAATATGCTAAGTATCCAGTCGTCCATTCAACCAATCAAAGCATAATATGCTAATGATATGCTAAGGTTGCTCAGTCACTCACTATGAAGTGCACTGACCACCAGGGAGCAGACAGTCGACTGGTCAACCAGTTGCTATGACGTGCGCTGACCACCAGGAGGCAGATGCTCCAACTGCTAGGTTAGTTTATTGCTGGGGTCCAGCCTATTGGGACTGAGCGATACAGGCCAGACGTGCCCTGGAGTCCTCCCACGGCCCTTCCCTGGCTGGCCAACCTCCTGTGTCCTGTCCTGGCCCCCATCATGCACTGTTGGGGTCCCTCAGCCTAGCCTGCACCCTCTCACAATCTAGAACCCCTCGGGGCATGTCAGAGAGCTGGTTTCAGCCCGATTCTGTAGGCCAGGCTGAGGGACCCCACTGGTGTATGAATTCGTGCACTGGGCCTCTAGTCTCTTCATAGTAGTAAACCTTTAAAAAGGATAGCCTTTCACTACAAGTCTTTAATTTGATCAAGTCTGTTATTTGCTTTTATCAAAACTCCATTACAATCTAATCACCATTACCTATTGATTGCATTTAGCTTTTATAAGAGATTTTTTTAAATATATATTTTGTTGATTTTTTACAGAGAGGAAGGGCATAGAGAGTTAGAAACATGATGAGAGAGAAACATCGATCAGCTGCCTCCTGCACACCCCCTACTGGGGATGTGCCTGCAACCAAGGTACATGCCCTGGACCAGAATTGAACTTGGGACCCTTCAGTTCGCAGGCCAATGCTTTATCCGGTTAGGGCATAAGACATTTTATCTTCTATTTATACTTCAGTTTCTCAGTTTATTTTTGTTGTAATCGTTGGCTGTAAAATTTAGATCTTGAGTGAGGAAATGGTTAGTTTTATGTATTATACAACAAGTAGTACATCTGTCTATATGAAAATATATTCTTAATGTCCTGTCACCATGCCTAAAATAAAATTGAGCCAGAGCTAAGGACTATAATATATTATTTTAGGGCTGGTATTCTAGCATAATTTTTCTAATAGAATATTTAATTCTAGATTTAGGAATATTCTAGAGTATTAAGGCTACTATGACAGACTTTTTTTTGATACGTTTTTATTGAGTTCAGAGAGAGGAAATGAGAGGGTGAGAGAGGGAAGAGGGAAGAAGAAGGGAGGGAAGGAGGGAGATGGGGGAGAGAGAGAGAGAGAGAGAGAGAGAGAGAGAGAGAGAAGGAGAGAGAGAGAGAGAGAGAAGGAGAGAGAGAGAGAGAAGGAGAGAGAGAGAGAGAGAGAAGGAGAGAGAGATGCGAGGGAGGGAGGGAGGAAACATTGATGAGAAAGAAATATTAATTGGCTGCTTCCTGCACTATCCTTCAGTGTTCCTTTATAAAGACTTCTCTGACCACTTAAATCCCCAGTTTTCTTTCTCTCACCTGATACTGGGGATTCAAACGAGGACATGTGCCCTGACTGGGAATAATAAAGTCAACAACCTCCTGATGCATAGGGACATTGTTCAACCAACTAAGCCACACTGGCCAGGCTAGGACAGATTTTTGTTCCTGTGTTTAAAAGTCCTAAAACTGCTGAATATGCTTGAATTATCTTCAACTTTTGATTAGGGTTCTTACGTGCAACCTATTTGTCTCACTAAATGGTTATAATTTCCTTTATGAAGTGCCTTTATATGTATTCTGCATCTTTACCATATATTGGGAAGGAAAAATGTAAAAAATGCAGCAAGGAGAAATATCCCATTGCCTATCAAGGAGAAGAAAAGGAGGACTAGTTAGTGCCTTTCTCTCCTTTTTCCCTTGGCCTCCTACGCATCCGGCACTGAGAGGAAATAATGCTGTGATTTAGACTTCAGTAGCTGCCTTGTTGCCCAATTTCCCAAGGGTCATTTCACTAGACACCTAAAGAAAATTTTAATTTCTTTTTTCTCCATCACTTACAAATTCCTTATCTGTAAGAAAATATAGATATAGATATAGATAGATATTATATATTACATATGTACTTTTACTTGTATACTAAACATTGGGATTTATTAGTTTTTACAAGATTTTAAAAATCAGAAAAACATGAAAGCTTAAATTTGAATAAAATAATTCTTTTTACTTTTACCTTCCATTTCTATTCATTTAGAATGTAGAATGATATTCACTGTGAGGTTTACATACCTAGTCACCATGGAGAATGCAAAGACAGACTCAGGGGGATGATAAGACATGCATATGAACACAAACTGTCTTATAAAGCAGGATTTGATTGTGATTGATAAAAATGAATTCTGTAGAAATTTCATTAGCTAGAGATTTTTTCTTCTTCAATTTTTCTGCAAAGTCTTTCCAGCAAAAAAAAGGTTCATTTGTACGAAGTTCTGAGAGAGGAGATCAGTAATGAAGGTGATGGGAAAAGGTATTTCAGATGAAAAAAATAGTATGAATCATGTAACAGAGAAAGAAAACAGCTTATTTTAGGAGCAGCAAGTTGATCAGTTTGGCCAAAGCAGTAGTTTTCTTTGGTGAAATGATAAAGATCAATCTGGGGTGACCAGAATATAATGGTCTAAAAATACAGTCTAAAGCACTAACTTTTTATGTTGTATGTCGCAGGGAACCATTGAAATAAATGGCTAATCAATAAAATCTTAGGAAAAGCCTGTCAGTTATAAAGTGGATCCATCCAAAGAGAGAATAGAGTCAATAGAGCACAGTTAGCAGGTTACTATGATATGGTGGTTTTGAGATGACAAAGAGCTGCACCAAGATATTGGTCTTACCAAATTGCAGAGAATGGAAAGAAGAGGGGTGGGTGGGGAAACAGGGCAGGCAGTTTTGAGTAAGACAGTATGACCTTAAGACCTGACGTTGTAGTCAGAGAGATAAATATTCAAAACCTGATTACAACACACAGTATGAAAAGTGTTAATTGAGTACATACATAAAACAGTGACTGGTTCTAAACAGGGCATATGTTTCAAAGGAGGTGACACAACTAGGAATTTGGATACGAAAGGAGGTTCTTCTAGGCAGTAGGAAACCATACAAAGACTCAAAGTTATGAATGGGCCTAGAAGTTCAATTGAGTAGTTCAATATAACTAGGATTTATGGTAATCTACAGGAGTGGTAAATTTATTGAATTGAGACCGACCTTGAGGAGAGGAAATTCACAGATCAGGCAGACTTTGAGCCAGGAGAACTAAGAAGTTGAAAGGAGAAGCAACTAAGTGGATGGGCTGGTGATTAATTTGATTCTGATCTCTTTCCTTTCCACTAATCATTCAATAAGTATATACTAAGCACTTACCATGTGCAAGGCACTGGGAAAGCAGTGATGAACAAAACAAAGCCTGTGCTCATACGGAGCTTCCATTCTAGTGTGGGAGACAGAGCACACCCAAAATAATCAAATGTCATGTATAATATCAAGTAGCAATGTGTGCTATCCTATATAATAAAAGGCTAATATGCAAATTACCCCTTGGGAGTTCGACCCAGAGACCGGGAGTTTGATCACTCGCTATGACTTGTGCAGACCACCAGGGGGCTAAGCAGAACATGGCTGGTGACAAGTGGTGGGGCGCTGAGGGAATGAAAGAAGGAATAGGCGGGGAGGCCAGGAGGCAGGGAACTTGATTGGCCCTGGTGGCTTGGCCAGGCCTAGGGACTCTAGCCATGAACAAATTTCGTGAAGAAAATAAAGCAGGATAAGGGATTAGAGAATGATGGAAGGAGTACCATTCTAGAGTGAATGGTCAGAGGAGACCTCTGAGGTTGTAACATTTGAGCCAAAGGCCTGGATCAAGTGAGGGAGCCATCTAAGTTGTTATCTGGAGGTAGAGTATTCCATGTGGAGAGAAAAGCAGATATAAAACTTCTGGGGCAGGAACATGGGTAGTGTTTTCCATAAACTTCAAGAAGGAGAGGGATGATATGGTTGTGAGGGAGAGAGAGCAGTAAGGAAAGAGATCAAACAGGTAGTCAGGCCAGAGTGTAGTGAGGACCTTGTATTTTATTTAAAGACTAGAGGCCCGGTGCATGAAAATCATGCTCGGATAGAGTCCTTAGGCCTGGCCAGCAATCAGGCAATAGGGGCCTTCCCCCTGCAGCCAGCTGCCAGCCAGGGCCTCCTTTGTTCCACACCGCCCCCTGGTGGTCAGTGCACGTCATAGCAAGCAGTTGAACTCCAGTCAGTTTAACTACCTAGGGGACAATTTGCATATTAGCCTTTTATTATATAGGATTATAGAAAGCCTTTGGCAGTTTTGCACAAGACATGATTTTTGTTTTAAAAAGATAACTGACTACAATGTGGGGAATAGACTATGAGGGTGAAAATTGGAAAGGGAGACTCTTAGACCAGTCAGGAGGGGATAATGATGTGGGCCCGGCTGCCAGCAGTGGAGGAGATCAGAAAATGAGTGGCTTTTGGGGCTATTTGATGGTTAAGCCAATAGGATTTAATACATTTTAGGCATCGTATAATGATGAATGTGCTATATTCCTTAAAAATCAGAGAAACAAATAGTTAGATAGATAATCTGGATATAGATATGTATTTTTCCTTTTTCAGGTTTGATTATTCAGGAGTTGGACAATCAGAAGGTAACATCGAAGAGTGTACAGTGGGAAAATGGAGAAAAGATGTACTTTCTATAATTGATGATTTAGCTGAAGGACCACAGGTGACTATTTTTGTTAAATATGATATCATTGTTGATACTCTCATGATATTTGACTGTTTCTTTGATATGAAAATTTATTTAAATTTTAACAACCAATTTTGATAGTTGATTTAAAATTGTTCTGTCATTTTCACTTCCTCATAAAATGTAAGTACCATTTTGCTTATTTTACCTATTTTATTTTCATAATTCTCAGTTGTAGACCAAATACTTTAACAGAAAGTAATCTTAATTTAAATTCTACTTTGTGTCAACTATTAAAAGTCTGGGAGCCAAAAGATGTATATAAAAAAAAGTATGTACATTCTATTAAATTACTCACTACCTTTATAGAAAAGAAAGATAAATTGTTCTTTGAAACTTCACATATTTTTATTTTTAGATACTAGTTGGATCTAGCCTTGGCGGATGGCTTATGCTTCATGCTGCAATTGCACGGCCACAAAAGGTTGTGGCGCTTATTGGTATAGCTGCAGCTGTAGATGACCTGGTGACAAAGTTTAATCAGCTTCCTGTTGAGGTGAGTCACGGGCATACCTCCTATCATCCTTCTGCTTCCTCTTTCTTTGAATATTTGTTCATGTGTCATCATTCCTTTGATTTACTATATTGGCCCATCTTTCATCTTAACTGCTTTTTTAAATATCATCTCTTTGCTTTCTTTACTATTTAGTCTCTTGTTTAAGGTTTCCTTTTCTTCAGTTCCTTCAACTCATTCTGGCAAATGTTGAGCCATATTAATGAAATAACACTTTAAATGTCTTTTTTTTAACAACATTTTTTTATTAATTGCATTTACTTATTTTGATCATGCATCATGATCTCTTCTTGTCCTATTTGTGGCATGTGAGAAATAGTACCTATTCTTATGACCACATTAAATTTGACTAATCAATTATGACTTTTTTTTTTAAGCCTGAAAACAGCCTCAGATCCTCTCAACCGAGCTCTCCAAGAATTAGCTCACAGGAGATGAGATAGCCAGTTTAGTTGACATTCTTTTTTTACTCCTGCTTCTCATCTTCGAAGAGAGTACTTTTTCATTATTAGCATATTCCTCAGCAAAATATGGTAGAATGAGGTTTCTGAAATAACTGGAAAGGTAATTAGTTTATTATACTTTATTATTGGACACTAGAGGCCCGGTGCACAAAAATTTGTGCACTGGCGAGGTGGGAGGGTCTCTCAGCCCAGCTTGTGCCCTCTCGCAGTCTGGGACCCCTCCGGGGGGATGTCCACCTTCTGGCTTTGGCCTGATCCTGTCTGTGATCGCAGGCATGGGTGAGAAGCTGCCCGTCCCTGATAGCAGGCGCAAGGGAGAAGCCACCTGTCCGTGATCACAGGCACCGACAGGCAGCTTCTCCGCCAGTGGCCTGCGATCGGGGACAGGCGGCTTCTTCAACTCCCGACAGAAGCTAGCCTCAGGCACTGGAGCCAGTCTTCTCTGTCTCTCCTGCCTTCTGAGTCTCCAACAGGCCTGGAGCGGCCAGAGCCAGAATGCTTGTGAGGTAGTGTGGCTGCAAGGCAATATCTCAGCTCTGGCCTTCACCATATTTGTTGGGTTAATGTGCATATCACTCTGGATTGGCTGGTGGGAGTGGCCGGTGGGTGTGGCTTAGCATAGCAGAGTGAGGGCTAATTTGCGTGTTTGTCTATTATTATACAGGATACGTTTTAGCACTTCGGTTGCCTGCAAGGGTAAAGAAATAGTGGGTAATAGTTGTTTATTTTTGTGTATGTTATTTATTTATTACAATCTATTGAGTTTTCCTTGGGCATCTTTTCATAGGGATCTAAATTTTACCAGTGGTACTAAGATCCTGGCAAGCCTGTGGCCCAGAAAATTAGAGAAAAGAAAACAAGTCTAGAGCAGGGGCTCAAGAAATATAGTCCCCGAGGCCAGCACCTGAGAACTTGTTAGAAAGGCACATTCTTGTGGTTCTTGTCCTTTTTCATTTGACTTATTTCGCTTAACATGATACTCTCAAGATTCAAATGTTGTTGCAAATGGCATTTTTTTTTTATGGCTGAGTAGAATTTCATTGCAAATTGTACCACATCTTCTTGATCTAGTCATCCATTGAAGGACATTATATTTCCTTATCTTGGCTACTGTGAATAGTGCTGCAGTGAACATAGGGGTGCCATGTAATTTCACTCATATGTGGGATATAAAACAGAAAGCAACAAAGTAAACAAACTCATACAGACAACAGTATGGCAGTTACCAGAGGAAAGGGTGAGGGGGCAAAAAGAGTTAAGGGGGGAAAACATATGGTGACTGAAGGAGACTAGATTTTGGGGGATGAGCATACAGGTAATGTGTCACATAATTGTACACTTGAAACTTGGGAATCTATATAATGTACTAACCAATGTCACTGCATTAAATTTAATTCAGTAAAAAAAATCAAAAAGCATATTCTTGCCCTGACCAGTTTGGCTAAGCGGATAGCGCGTCGGCCTGTGGACTCAAGGGTCCCAGGTTCAATTCCGGTTAAGGTCATGTACCTTGGTTGCAGACACATCCCCGCTGGGGAGTGTGCAGGAGGCAGCTGATCAATGTTTCTCTCTCATCGATGTTTCTGGCTCTCTATCCCTCTTCCTTCCTCTCTGTAAAAAATCAATAAAATATGTTTTTAAAAAAAACAAAACAAAACAAGTCTTTCAGGTGAAGTTTGAAAGCCCTGCTCTAGAGAGTGAAGGAAGGCGCAGAAGGAGAAAGAGAAATAAAAATAAGAAAAAATAGCATATGTGGTATTAAATGTCTCAAGTTCTGCATTGAACCCAGTGCCATATATTATCTGTTCTAAGTTTATTCTTAGCTTACATTGTTCTTCCTGTCTCCATAAGAAATGGCATTGTTGCCGTAGCTGGTTTGGCTCAGTGGATAGAGCGTTGGCCTGCAGACTGAAGGGTCCCAGGTTCGGTTCTGGTCAGGGGCATGTGCCTTGGTTGCGGGCACATCCCCAGTGGGGAGTGTGCAGGAGGCAGCTAATCAATGTTTCTCTCTCGTTGATGTTTCTAGCTCTCTATCCCTCTCCCTTCCTCTCTGTAAAGAATCAATAAAATATATTTTTTAAAAAAAGAAATGGCATTGTCTGCAGTCAGGTTCTTTATGATTTCCTATCAGATCTAAAATTGTGAGACCGGTTTTCCTTGCACTTATCTCCTGTTTCTGAGTTGTTGTTGTTGTTTTTCACTTTCTTGGTTATTTGTCATACGATATTGCTCAGTATCCTCATGCTGCTAAATTTTCCTACCTTTGCATCTTTCTGCATCTAAACCTTGGACCTCTTGACCACATCCTCTAGCTCGCTAATATAGTGCTGCTCATGGTAAGAAATTATTTCAAGAACGTGGCAGAGTGGGAAGGAGTTGATTTAACAGGGTGTTTTCTTTTGTTTGTTATTGAGAAATGACAAGATCTAAGTACATTGCTATTTGTGTGTGTATGTTCACATCACTCAAAGGGAGGATTATGATATATGGTAGATACCCCCTGAGTGACTGAGAAGATCTATATTCTGCCAATCAGCACATTTTTTATAATCCTAAATTAGACCAGGAAACAGTTAACAGAAACATGTTGAGCCGTTGTTAAAAGTATGTGTAAGGAAAGAGCAGGGACACTAGGACCACTATTTTTTTATTTTCTATACAAACAGCTAGCCCAAAAATGTCCAGGGAGCAAAAATGTGGAGTATCACTATTTTTTTCTAGCTTTGAGATGTTAAAACCCAGCTTTTCTCATTGTGTAGGAACTTGATGTACCTCTTTACTGACGCTAATCGTTGTCTCCTCCTTTGGACACAAGAGGGCGTCAGACAGGATGTACAGCTGTTTGGAAACCACGCTTCTTAACCACATTGCCTTGATACCGTTTCTTGGTGTAGAACTTATGCATACTGCACATTTTCTTTGGTTAACACTGTTTTTGCTATTTCTGGACTTTTTTTTTTTTTTTTTGAGGATTCAAGACATAAAACATTCTGTGAAGTTTGTTCTTCAGATGAACAATATTTATTCAGTTCAGTGGCAGATAACAGCTATTTGAGTAGGGATGTTTAAAATGCATCCACTATTGTGTCTCAATAATTAGCACTTTATTTAACAACCAGTAAAACTAAGTTCTAATTACTGAAATTACAAATTCAGGAGCAATCCAGAATAACTTGAAGATAACTGAGTATCATTTTTGCTTTAAATACTTGGTTCACATTTTTTTAATGCAGAAAACCCCATGATAATATAGTTTCATACATTTTATATTTTTTGAATTTATTGATTTCAAATCATTTTAGACATACTTAGAAGTTAAACTTTCAGTTATAAAGCTTTTTCACTGAAATCAGGATTTCAACCACTCCATTTCACAGAGTCAAATCTTTCTGGTATTAAAAAAGACATTAAAATGCCTAAATATATATATTACATTATGCATATTTTTCTATTTAAATGCTTACATTGTTTAGTACTATTTCATGTGTTAGCATTTCATAAATACTTCTGTTTTCCTAATTTTTTTTCAATAGGAACAAAAGGAAATAGAGATGAAAGGCGTGTGGAGCTTTCCATCAAAATACAATGAAGAAGGCGTTTATCACATCCAGCATACTTTCATTAAAGAAGCTGAACACCACTGCTTGTTACATAGCCCTATTCCTGTGAACTGCCCTGTAAGGTTGCTCCATTGCATGAAGGATGACATTGTGTCTTGGCACACATCCATACAGGTTGCTGACCGAGTAGTCAGCACAGATGTAGATGTCATCCTTCGGAAACATGGTGATCACCGAATGAAAGAAAAAGGGGACATTCATCTTCTTGTTTGCAGTATTGATGACTTAATTGATAGGCTTTCAGCTGTAGTTACCTAGAATCGCATTTGTAATCAGTATGTAAACTAGTGGATCCAGAAGATCCTGATCCTGGGTTTTCCCTCTTACCATTATTTTGTAGATATCACATGAAGTTTTATTTAATGATGTCTTGCACTTAAGTGATATAAATTGTGAAGAAAGTGCAGTTGTCCCTCTATACCCTCCAGGGATTGGTTCCAGGACACCCTCCACTTTTTGGATACCATATTCTGAGGATGCTCAAGTCCATTATAGAAAGATGGCGTAGTGTTTACGTCTAACCTGCACACATCCTACTGTACACTGTAAAATCAGCTCTAGGTTGTTTGTACTACCTAATCCAATGCAAATGCTTTGTAAATAGTTGTCATACTGTATTGTTTTAGGGATCAACCTGGCGTTTTTCTTTTTTTTAAGTATTTTTGATAAGTGGTTGGTTAAATCCAGAGATAGAGAACTTGTAGAATCAGAGGGTGGAATAAAGCAGCTGCTAGAAAATTGGAAAATTTTCTTCTTCCTTTGGTCCCTGATTTTTTTCTATTATTTCCTATATTTTTATTCAAGAGATGTTTAACTTCTAATGCTTTTGTTAACTGTGTCAGCTTTTAATTGTGTTCTGGTCTCTTTAGAATTATTAATAAAGCTTAAAATTTTCGTATTTTGTTTGGTATTGTTGTATGTGGAGATTTGTAAAATTTCTGATTTTAAAACCAATTCACAAAATGTAGGAAAATAAACCTAAAATGATTTGAGAAATGTCTGAAGCATAATAAAGTTCAAAAAATAAAGACTATATATTCTGCATGTTATATTTAAATTTAAAATTAAGGCTAGCTTTTTTAAAGGCTCAAAGCTGCAGTAATAATACAGGGGTTATCTCATTTCTAAGTTTGGCTTATATGTAATAAATTTAAGTGGGGAAATTTTAATGATATATTTCATATTCTAAAGAGGGCATTAATCGTTACATAGTATTGCCTACCTGCAGAAACATTTCTTTATTGTTAATATGTGCCTTCGGTTTAAGTAGGCAAGTACTTGCCGTCTAAGTTAGAGGACTTTCAGAAGTGCAAATATGGTAAGAAAATATGAAATATAAGTATAAAGGTTTTTTTGTTTTGTTTTTTTAATTGCAGTAGTCAGTCTCTTCTATTGAGTTGGTGTATTTTAGATTTTAGGTTTGGTTGGACTTTAGCTTCCTAGAGTTATGTCTGTCAAAGTAAAACAAACTTGACAACATGAGGAAAGAATGCTGGGATAAAATTCTTATGCCAAAAAAGAGCTAACATAGCAGCAGCCTGACAACTTATCCTCAGAGACTGCTTACCAGATTAGCCCTTGGCTGGCATCTGGGAACTTGAATTTTAGGAGGGTTCCCAGTACTGATGAAAGTGGCTCACTGCATAAACTCTGCAAACAATGTGGTTTGTGCTGGACACCTGCTTGCCTTCTGGGAGTCTGGAATTTTGTCAAAAAGGTGCCAGGCAGAGATTGCCTAAGTGGCCAGCTCTCAGTAAAAACTGGGTTGTCACAACACGGCTGGGATTAAGTTCATCCAGTGTGACTCCACTGGAAAAGAATTCTTTGATGCTTCATGCCTAGTTTTTTCAGATTTCACCTCAGGTTCTTTTTCCTTTGTAAATTTTGCTTTGTATCCTTTTGCTGTCATAAATTGTAGTGCTGAGTACAGTTATATGCTGAGTCCTAACAAATCAAACCTAGAAGTGGTCTTCGGGAAGCCTGGCACAGATATGAAACAGGTTAATGTCCTACAAGGCAATGAAACTACAGTCGAGTTACCTCTTACACCAAACAAAACTCAGCTATGTGAATTGTGTGTGCCACAGTGACTGGTGCTAGAAGGAGTTGATAGTGGATGGCATAAGAGCTATTCCAGTCACTGCCAGGCACAAGGATTGCAAAGACGAGGAAAGGGCCCGGCCCATGTTACATAACTACAATAAAATGTAATAAATATGATTGCAGATTCATAGTACATCTGTACTATGGAAGAGAGTATGTGTAACTGTTACTGACACTACAGGATTTCAATCCTGGCCCACCATTTACTAGCCCTGTAACACAATATACTTACCCTCCCTGAGGTTTCCTATCTGTGAAATGACAACATAAACCTAGATAGTCAAGTACAGCACAAATAGAACGAAACGTAGGAGTCACTACCTTTTCGCTTTTAGTATGTACAGAGTACAGTCCTGTGAGGAACTCATGAATGCAGTCCATGGAGATTTAGGAAGAAAAGTAGAGGCAAAGCAGTAGTTATCCCACATTTTTTTGCAGGAAACGAGTAAAATTGGATCCACCAGGGAGACTGTCAACACATATTTTGCAAAGTAAATAAATAGAGACCTCTTTTTAAACTAAAACACTGAAAGTTTCATAGAAAAAATATCACATAGATTGAAAGATACGAATATTTTACGGAAAGTCTGATTTTGGCGAGAAAATGTCAAAAAAGCCCTGCATTACGACACGATTTGGCGATTACAAAGTGATCCTTTACTAACCTCCTGTGGTGATCTGGAGCGTGTGTGGTGTGGTATCCTTTCAAATGCTCAATGGTTAAAGGAAGGGGGAGGGGAAAACCACCATCTAAAGATAGAAACAATTTTAAAATTTAATCTAGCTTTGCAGAGGGTAGCATCAAAAATTCAATAGGAGTTTGAATCAGTGGGATTTAGTATATTCTAGTAAATTATTAATTTCTCCAGTATTCCTTTTTTATTTTTCTCTGAAGCTATTTTCCCCCCGCTAAAACCACTCCATGCCATATATTCAGTGACATGGAAAATGCTCCAACAATCAGCAGCCCCTGAGTGCCTTATGCTGTTGCTCTCCTACCTGCATTATTCAAGAAGCGACATGACCCCTCTACACAACCTCAGCATGTTCAGTGGAAAGGCAGGCTCAGTGAGGCCACATGATACACTGTACTTGCTTCTGCTGCATCTGCTGAGCTCAGAGGCACTTCCAGCCAAATCTAAGCCGTGTGCTGTCCTCTGAGGAACCAATAGAAAGGCCTGTGCAGAGGAGAGGAGGAAAGGGGCTTTGGGCAGGGCTGAGTTTTATGAAGGAGATAGAAAGCAAGGAGAACATTTCCCACCACATAGCCATTTCCAGGGCAGTGCCCAAAAGGAATATGTCACATATTCATTAAATTTGGGACGTTTTACAAAAGAAAAAAATGGAGGAAGATGGGTGGAATTATATACATTTTAAGTTTCCCTTTACATACAAATCTAAAGTAACTTCATAGACGTTGGTTCTCAACCTTCCTAATGCCGTATCCCTTTAATACAGTTCCTCATGTGTGGTGACCCCCCACAACCATAAAATTATTTTCGTTGCTACTTCATAACTAATTTTGCTGCTGTTATGAATCATAATGTAAATATCTGATATGCAGGATGTATTTAGGCGACCCCTGTGAAAGGGTCATTCAACCCCCAAAGGGGTCGCAACCCACAGGTTGAGAACCGTTGGTTTAGAACATACTCATATGCATAACTTGGTTTGAGGGGGAAATGTGATGATTTGCTGCTTAGAGAATATACCTGGAAAAAGGCAGGCAGGTTTGTTTAACCCAAATGAATCTTCAGAGGAAATTATGCTTTCCCATTTGGGCTCTCTCTTGTCTTGGGCGTCCAGGGTTTTGCTGACAGATCAAAGAAGCTCCTCATCCCTCTCTCTTTAAAACTTGACCCAGTGGGTCAAGTTCTTCGCTGGATCCTCTGTGCTCTCTCATGAAAAGCAAGCACTCGCCTCATGCCCTTTGATAGAACTTACTCCTTTGAGAT
Source organism: Murina feae (assembly GCA_004026665.1). NCBI lineage: Eukaryota > Metazoa > Chordata > Mammalia > Chiroptera > Vespertilionidae > Murina > Murina feae. The sequence goes on from PVJC01016000.1 coordinate 17,733, forward strand.
TCTCAGTTTATGTGCCAGCCTCCCTCTCTCAAAGGACCGTTGAGGTCAGAGGCATTGCCATTGTTCATCCCCAGTGTCTCTGACCATGCTACATCAACCCATTTTGCTGGCTCTCCTCCTTACCCACCTTGTAATGTTAATATGCCCTTTTCATTCTGACCTTGGTACTTACTTATGTACCTTGAGCAACCATACCCATGCTCTGGATTTTAAGTGCTACCTGCATACAGATGATTCAAGTACATTCCTCCATTCCAGGCTTTCTCCTGAGCTCCAAATACATAAAACTACTGTCCACTGATCTGGGATGAACCATGAATCTCCCAAACGCCGTGAGTACAAACCTTATTATCCTCCCCCTTTAGATGCCTCCCTAGCTATGAGTCCCCTTACAATAAATGGCACCACCATTACCCCTATATACAGGTCAAACTTCTTAGTCATCTAACCCTCTCCCTTTCTTTCATCCAAATCAGAACTGCTAGTTCTCTTTCCCTATGAAAACACCACATACACACACATACACACACAAACTTCTTTTGCATGATACATAAGTCTAAATTTCCAGGGCATTCGAGGAGGGGCGCCTTGATTAGTACAGTTTACCAACATCTATGGCATAAATACTCTTGGCTGCTTTCATGCTACTACTGTGACATCACTGAATATGAGGAAGCTGGGAAGAAGTGGTCAGTAGCACATTGTTATGTAGAATATACACTATCTAGATGAAAAATGAGCCACATTCTAAATGTGATACGCTCAGGTGGGTCTTACAAATTCAGAGACAGGGTGGTCTGAAATAACAATTTCTAACTAAAAGTGGGTCATGGGGGCTATGAGGGCCTGTAGCTTCTTTGACAAAGATCCATTTTTACCTTTGAAATTGTCTATTGTCTTTGTGCATCAAAGACAACATACCTTTGAAATAGCAGACCCAGATTCCCCTGCTTTGCTTTCTCCCACCTTCCTCATCTACTCCATGGATTTCATGTAATTCTCCCTGGTTCCTCCCTGGATGCTAATCTATATACATAAAAGGCTAAGTGACAGACTGTATGTCCGTGTGACCGTACTACCGACAGCCAGTACAAATGATGTGCACTGGCAATCTATACATATAAAAGGCTAATATGCTAAGTGTTCATCTGGATAATGACATTACACATAGTACTGCCCAGTTTCCTCTCCCTAGCGACAAGCATCCTTGCAGTTTCTTCAGCCCAGGAACACGACTTGCTTTATAGCCAGGTGCAAACATTTTACACTAACCAAATGTCTGTGAAGCATTTTCATGTGCCTCATTTCATTTGATCCTCACAGGAGTCCTGGAGTAGGTAGATAGGAGATTCAGTAGAATCCCATTTTATTTTCATTAGCCAAAAAGTGGAGATTTAGAAAGCTTAGAAACTTGATCTGACTGAAAAGAAGTAAGAAATGGTGGACCTTGAAAATGACTTCAGGTTTTCTCACTGGGAAGAATATAGCCCAAACACTGCTGCAGTTAAATATTTTACCCTTGTTCTCCCTGTGTGACCTACAATAATAATCTGCTTTGTGTTGATATTTACTGCTGTGTTGCTGACAATTACCTGAAAGAGAAGTTAGGGTGCTTCACTGGCCTGGAAAAAGTTTAGCTAAATCAGAAAAAGTTTAATATATATATATATATATATATATATATATATATATATATATATATATATATATTTGCTTATTTTAGTATATAAAATAAGCTGCAAAACTACCATTCTCCAGAGCATTTTCTCAGTCTGTTGAGATTTTGCATCGTGGTCATTGTCCTCAGTTTGGCTCAACTAAACTCTTATAAGACTTTTTCTTAGCCTGGACATTCTTTCATGGATGACTATATAGAGACAATAAATACAAATATCCTCAAAAAAAAACAAAGGTAATATTAAAACATAGCAAAATAAATTAGTGATCTGTTTTAGTATTTGACTTTGGTTTGTAATATAATTTATTTAAGTGTAAGTTTATATAATTTAATTGTTTGTAATGGCTGAATTTAAATATTGGCCCTCAAAATTCCTGGAAATTTAACCATGGGCATTTGCAACCACACTATTTCATGATCTGAAGCCTGCCTGACATTCCAGACTAATTTTTCTTACTGTGTGTCTCTTCCCTTTAACCCTTTGTGGATATTAGAACATTTTCAGCTTCTTAATTAAGCTGCTTTTTTTCACTAACATTTCCTATCCCCTTGCCTTCACACATCCACCTGGCAAATACCTTGCCCCATTCATTGGGCAAACACATACTCATCTTTTAAGACCCAAAGTCATCTCACTTACAAACCTTTTCCATAATCCCCTACCCGCTTCCTCTAGGTATCATTGTACCTTTGTATCTTGTGTATAGGTTTTGGGTGATATCTGGCTGGCACGTATAGTTTACAAGTTTAGCTTGGCTACTAAACCATGTTGCCATGTCTCATTCATTTTTTTAAATCTCAATACATGGGCCCTTAAAAACTATGTTGAAAAATTAACTATCCTAGTAGGCATTGAGTAAATACAGGGTGGAGTCAATTTCCACAGTCACTCCTCCAGGGGATCAAGCTTCTTTTCTTTAATAACTTCCTGTGGATTTCTGGACACATCTAGCCTGTACCTTGCTGGCACCGTATCTTCTCCAGAACCTTGAGCTCAAGCATTCACTTAAAGCACCCAGTTATTTTGTTACAATGGGAAGAAATCTTCGGGTACAAAAGATCTGCAAAGCACAGCCTTAAAAAATATAAAATGGGGGCAAATGTACCTCTTTCAGAATTGTTTCTATCTCTAACAAACCAATGTCTTCCTTAAAGGAATTCCAGCCACAGAGAAAGTGACATCCCTTCTTCCTGGGCCTCCCTTTCCTTCGTCTGAGGTTGAATTGCCTTTATTGCTGACACCCATGATGCAATTCAGTGACGTTCAAAATTCTGCTGACGTCCTTTCCCTAAGCCCCACGTCTCTGGAGAGAGTTCTGTTTGTAGAGCTTCTTCAGCTGAGGATTCCAGGAGCATCAAGACCTTCATTAGTCGGTCAGCCCTTCTTACACTATCTTCTAAACTGGCTGCTCTCCTCAAAACTCCTGAATCTCTCACAACCCTTTGTTTTTTAGAACTCTCTTCCCTAAACCTTCAACTACTGACCCATAAGTCTTTTCTCAGGCACACCCACCACATATGTACTAAGTAATTAAATTTTCACTAGTCCAGGCTCCAGCCAGCAGTAGATTTTTCGCAATACATGTATTATTTGAGTAGTCATTTCCTGCATAGCTTCTAATCAATTTCCCACAGAAACAAAGATCTCCACCCCATGTACTAGAATTCCTTTATCTAATGTGCCTGAGCCAATGGATCAATCGTTCCTGAGGCAGAATTATACTCTATTCCTCTCGAGCACAATACTTGAAACAGTTGAGTGCTCAAAAACTATTTGTCGAATGAACCAGAACAGTTTTTTGGGGCTGTTTCTCTCACGAGACTTAGACAAAACCAGTAAGACTCAATCTTTACTCCCAGACTAGGAAGATAAACTGCCAAACCCTTCAACAGTTATAAAAATTTCAGGTCAACATAAGTCTGATGATTTCTTCTGAAGTCTTGTTTGCAAACATAGTTACCACTGATAATATATTAGTTGTCCTCTAGTGTTCCTTGATTAAAATAAAATCTTTACACCCTATCAAATCTTTTATTCCAAGAGTTCTTAGCATGTTGAGTTCTTTTTAATTTATAAAAAAAAATGCTTTCGGTGTCTTTCTAGTAAAAACAGCATTAAAAAGCTGCAATCCTTGAATAAGCCAAACTGAGGCACAACAATTTCCCACAGGATGGAAGTTTCCGGATGAAATCTGGCTGGCAGCAGTGTCAGTTAATAGCTGCAGCTCCCAGCCCCTCCTGTCCCATCCTGCCAGACAACTGTTCCCTCAGGCAGAGGGGAGTGGTTTGGCAACCCCTGACAGATGGACAGCTGACCGCATGGACCCTCTCCCAGGCCCCATCCCCTGTGCAGCTGTGCGCTGGCCGGGGATCCGAAGGGCCGCGTCCCCCAGGGGAGGGGCAAGAATCCTGCAGCTGAGAAAGGAGCTCTCGGCGGGAGGGAGGCGGCGGGCTTGACTGACAACAGGAGAGGGCTGGCTTTTTGGAGGGCTCTTAGCAACGGCCCCGGTGTGACCTCCCTCAGCCTGGAAAAAATCGAATCAGTGCACCATTCTGGCAAAAGCCATGCAGCATAGGCAGCTGACCGTCAAGGCGGCCGTCCTCTCTGCCTGTTAGTCACCTGCTCCGTCCCATCTCAGGGTCCCTGCCATTGCACAGTGCTCCTGGAAGGAGTGAGAAACGACCACCCAGCCTCCTTGCTGCCTGTGACGGTGAGTCCCTGTCCATCATCTCCCCGGGCTGATAGGCGGGACCGAGAGGCGGGTTCCAGCGCCCCCTCCCCCCGGACCCGCAGGGGCTTTATTCTAGAGTCACTGGCGCGTGGCTGCGCTTTTCTTTCTTGTTTGTAGGTGAAATCCCTGTGGCTTCATTGGCTCCTGGATTTAAACCACGCCCGGTTTTCTGCCCGCTTTGCTGCCGCGGGGGCCAGGCGGCCCGGCCACCACCAGCCCCGCGCTATTGTGTGGATGCCGCGCGTGTCCTCTCTTCTTTGCAGCGATGGCTAACCGGGGCCCGAGCTACGGCTTAAGCCGAGAGGTGCAGGAGAAGATCGAGCAGAAGTACGACGCGGACCTGGAGAACAAGCTGGTGGACTGGATCATCCTGCAGTGCGCCGAGGACATCGAGCACCCGCCCCCCGGCAGGGCCCATTTCCAGCAGTGGTTGATGGACGGGACGGTAAGGACAGCGGGATCGGTGGGCAGGGGAACCTCCGGGGCCTTATCTTTTCAGGCGAGGCTGCTCTGGGGAACAGCAGCTGCCCGCTTGGGGTCCCCTGGGAGGGCATGGAAATGCATTGACTTACTTGGGGTTGGAAGATCTGGGCTTCTCCCTCCCTCTCCCCCTCTCCCCCCATTCCCTAGCTAGCTCAGGGGATTCTCCACCCATCCAACACAGCAGCTGCCTTCTGAGCTGTTGGCAAATCCGAAGCCCTTTTGCTGTTCCAGTGAGAATAGAGGCATTTCCTTGAGATCGCTCCAGCCTTTTTGGTGCATCAGCTCATCTGAGGCCTTCCCTTCCCCAGGGGCATGGTTGGTTACATAGTAAAACAAAGGAGGGGGAAGACTAACTACCTTCCTTCCAGAGCCGTGCCCCCTGGGGGTGCTCCATGTCTGTCTGGTGCATGAAGGGGCTCTCAGGGACCTGAAGGGAATGCTTATTTGATAACTGCTCTTCTGACCAGATGCTCCTGTGTTTGGGGAATCGGGGGACTGCAGGCTCTGCTGATTCAAGCAAGCCCATGTTTTCCCTTCAGGGTGTGATTGACTGTTGTTACATAACTGTTATCCCAGCTTCTGTTGGGCTGCCCAGCACCTGGGTGATAGGTATCTGGGAGGAGGTTACCCTGTTCAGTTCATGTACACACCATTAGCATGTATGGGATGAGTTATGAAGGCTGATTCGGATCTGCCTTTTGACAGCAGAAATAATCTTAGATGTTATCATCTGACCACCCTGGGCGCCACCACTAGCTCATCCCTGCATTGAAATCATGGCCTCGGCCCTGCACATCATTTCCTATCTGTAAACATTCTTACCCTCACCCGGAGAAAGGAAGGGAGGAGTAAGGATGGAAGGATTCCTGGGCTACTGGGCTCACTGAGGTCAGCAGCAGTCCTGGGAAGGGGTTGCCTGGGTCTTTGGGGTTTGGTATGGGAGCATGGCCACCCAGCCTAAACCCCATGCCTGCCTGGGGCCCAAGACTTGGCTGTGTCAAACCTCTCAGCTGTGTCTGGCGGGGGCCAGGGCTCACTTTGCATTAGTGGTGGGTAAATATTGAAGGGAAAATTGATGGTGTCCCTGCCTTTTCCCCCTTCAGGTCCTGTGCAAGCTGATAAACAGTTTGTACCCACCTGGACAAGAGCCCATTGCCAAGATCTCAGAGTCCAAGATGGCTTTTAAGCAGATGGAGCAGATCTCCCAGTTCCTAAAAGCTGCCGAGACCTACGGCGTCAGGACCACTGACATTTTTCAAACAGTGGATTTATGGGAAGGTAAACAGCCCTGTGCCTTTGGGGGTTGTTCTCCCCTCCCCTTCCCCTTGCCCATCTCTTTGTGAAATCTGCTCACAGTGTTCTTCCCTGTGCCTGTGTGTGTGTGTGTGTGTGTTTGTGTATGTGAGGAGGGGGTGTGTTACCAGCTGTCACCTAGGGGTGTTGTTAGCCTTGCCTTTATGACGTTCCATTGAAAGGGGTACCCTCCTCGAAGGAAATGCACACCCCATTTCACAGCAGGGACCTCAAAACACTAAGAAATAAACAGAGAGGAAGCTAAAATCGGTATATGGCTGCCGTTCATTCCTGCTATCCCTCCCACATCATACTCTTTCTGAACAAAAAGCTACTGGGAGTGGAGTGTGTGTGTGTGTGTGTGTGTGTGTGTGTGTTTCTGACTCACTAACAGTAGGACTCAGATAAAGCCATCTGGTGCAATTTTATCATTCAGTCTCAGAAATAAATAGCACCTCAACTGTTTATTAAACTGGGAGCTTGGTGACTATACCTTACAGGTATGTATTCTCTCAGAAAGTCTGATAAATGGTTTCTTCTTTCACATTTTGTGAATTGACCTGGTTAAGAAACCTTAAGAGGCATAAAAATCATATCACATTTCAGGACATATTTAACAATCCACCATTATTGGGGGAAATGAGGAAAGTGGAGAATTTGGGACCCATGGTCATAGTGCTGTGTTCCCCTGAGACCAAACGTAGACGCCCATCCATGCAACTGTTCACACTGGACCTGCCTGGGCACAGAGAGATGCAGACCAACCCCAGCAGGGTTTCCAGGCCGACTCTGCTCTGTCCTGCTCATTGTCACTGGCTGTCATCAGTGACCCAACCAACAGGATACTCATGGCATCGACCAAATGGTTCTGCTGGCAGTGAGAATGGGGTAACTTTCCTGTGATCAATAGACAACGAGATTTTTAAGGGACAGTCAGATGATGGCTGAAATATATTTTTAGCAGAACATCATTCTTCTAAACAACTTACAAAGAAACTGTTGCCTCTTTAATCCTCACACCCTCCTCTATATTAGGCAGAGAGTTGGCATTTCCTGTTTCACTCAGGGGTGAGTAGTTAAAATCCTAAGATGCCGGTACTTGGAAAATTTGGTATCCACACATCCAGCCCAGCCCATTGGCTTCCTGGGCATGTGCCTTGAAGTCCCTGTGGCATGCCACAGTTGATACTTTCTTTGTAGATCAAAACTATGATGAGTTTCCCCAGCTAATGAAGATAGCTACTGCTTATTGATATTTTTCCCATGCACTAGGCAAGGTTCAAGTGCTTTACTACACACTGCCGATCAATTCTCCTACAGTTCTATGAAATACAAGTTATTAATTTGCCCATTTCATAAATGACAAAACTGGAGCTTGCCCATGATTGCGTGTGTTCATCAGTTGGCTGTCTGGTAATTAGCAGAGCTCAAGACTCAAACTCAACTTTCTGATGCCGGAGAATTAAGGCCTTAACTAGTCTGCCGTGCCATGCTTCGGCCCGTAGGCTGTTGCCTTCACCTATACTATGAGTGAGTTGTTGAGTCATAATAATGACGGATGAGGCTGAAAAGGAGGAGGATGAGTCAGAGCCGTGTGGGACCAAAGGCTAGAGCCCCTGCACTAAGGAGGGGTTTTGTGTAAATGAAAGGGGCCCCATAAGGCGCCCCCTCCCTCCCCTCCCCCCGGTCTCGCCCCGTCTCGCCCGTGCAGGAAGTGTAGGAAGATGAAGAACCTGGAAGGTGTATGAGAGGTGTGTATCCCTAGGGTGCTTTTCTGACTTTCCATTCCCGAGGGTGCTTTGCTCACCTTTCCCCCTTTTCCAACGACTCTACAGATGAACTTTTGCACCCAGGAGGTGCTGACAGTGATGGGGAGGGGGAGCAGGTGTTGGTCTACACCACCTTCCCAGCCCTGTGTGTTAGATACCTCTTAAGGAAAGGGAGGTCGAGAGGCATGAGAAAGGGTAGTGGACAGGTGGACTCCAGGACAGGTTGATGCTCCTAGAAAAAGCAAACAAGGCAGACATTGAGGGGTCTCAACCCCAGGCAGAAGAAGGATGGGGCTTTCAAGGAATTAAGGGAGGAAACCCACTCCCGAGGTACTGTGGCTGGCCTACTACAGGTAAGGTCATGCAGGCGGTAGGGACAGCTGGCCGTAGGAAAGCAGTGTATAGGAGTGTCCAGATGGCCTCTGGAGTCTCCAGAGTGTGGTGGCCCTCTCCATAGAGGAGTAACTGAGTTTCAGGGAGACTCATTCCAAACCTTAGAGGAGATCCTTGGCATCCCCCAAGGTCACTGTCTGAAGCTCAGGCCAGAGCTGGTTTCTATGCAATGGAGCAAGAGGTGGGAAGGTGGGTTGCTTTGAGCAGAGAAAGGGGGAGGGAAAGTGGCCCTAGAAAACGCAGCAGTGAGCCCACAGTGTGGCGTATGGACTGAGCAACCAAGGCTGCGTCCTTTCTGTAAGAGCTGGTTGTCATTCTTGAGTTTGGGGATGAGTATACAGGCATTAGAGGGATGCTGTGAGGTGCGGTTAGTGCGTCTATGTGTGTATGCGTGTGTACGTGTTTGTATACAGAGCTATTGGACTAGCCATTTGCTTAGCTTAGTGCCATATTCCTCCTGCTATTCTACACCCTGACTGTGGTTTTCAGTTTACTCACATCCACTCCTGATTCTGCCCACGTGGCCCTGGCTCTTGCAGTTCCGCCTTCCTTGCCTGAGTCCTCTTCCTCCTCTGCATGCATGTTATGCTCCGCACCCCTCGGCTCCCCCTCCCCTCTGCCCGGCATCTCTCCAAGGAGGGCTCATCCTGCCCATAGCTGCCCAGTGACTCTGTGCTGCTATTACGTTGCAGACATATAGAACCTAGAGCCCAGGCTTGCCAAATGCCTTCTCCTTAGGCTTCAGTTACCTAGACAGGCAGAGGCTCCAGATGTACGCACTATCCTGCAAACCCTTGTAGATACAATGTGAAATGTTTGGAATGGAATGGGGGCACCAGAATGAAATGTTCTGGACTTTGAAAAGGAACCCAAGGCTGAATGGTCCAGAAAACAACCCATTCACAGGGATGTTATAGACAAAACTAGTGAAGTTCCCTGGGAGGGAGCTGGTGATGCCGAAGGGGGAAGGGCACTGAGAGCATGAGAGGGGACTGGGCAAGTCTCTCTCCAGTGAGAGAAGCTGAGTGCCTGGTTGGTGACTTTCAGGTAGGGCCCCTGGAAAGGGCAGGGGTAGGACAGGGATGGGGCTGACTCAGCTGTCTGTGTTAGAGGAGAGCGAGCTGGAGGTTAGATTTCAACATCTTCAGAGGGAAAGGGGGAAGGAGGGAAAGGGATGAGCAAGAAAAGTGCATGTGTGTGTGTGTGTGTGTGTGTGTGTGTGTGTGTAAAAGAGAGAGAACATGTGAGAGTTAGTGAGTAAGCTCGTCAGACAGACCACAAGAACACTTATCCTGGAAGGTAGTCCAGTCAGAAATTAGACTGTGGCTCAAAGCTCGGCTCCATCAACGTATCAATTAACTTCTCTAAGCTTCGATTTCCTCAGCTCTAAATGGGAATTATCATATCTATTTCGCAGGGTTGACATGGGGCGTAAGTGAGGTAATGTGTGAGCAGCGCTGAGCATAGTGCCTGGCAATAACAGAGCATAATAAATGTAAAAATTCCTGCTGTGATTGACCTGGCCTTTTTTTAAAAAAAAGACTAATACAAAATGAGGGCACAGGAGCAAGGCTGGAAAGGCACAAATTTTGTCTTGTAACAAATGGATTCCATTAATGGCTTCACACAGACGCTGATTGGGTTACCTGGATGACCTTTGCCCTCATTTATCTGCCATTCCTCAGTAGGGAGAGGCGGGCTTTGCAGGTCACCTTACTGATTTTTTTCCACCTCCTGGACATTTCCCTCCTTTTTTTTTAAAAAAAAAAAATTTTTATTGATTTCAAAGAGGAAGGGAGAAGGAGAGAGAGATAGAAACATCAATGACGAGAATCATTTATTGGCTGCCTCCTGCACGCCCCCTAATGGGGATTGAGCCTGCAATCCTGGGATGTGCCCTTGACTAGAATCGAACATGGGACCCTTCAGTCCACAGGCCTATGCTCTATCTCCTGAGCCAAACCAGCTAGGACCTGGTCATCAGCCTCTTGATGTCTTTCCCCAATTTCAGACCCAGAAGATGTCAGCACAGTGGAAAGAGCATGAGTCTGGGAGCCAGGTAGATGGGTTGAAAGCCTTTAACTACATCCTAGTTGTGTGACCTTGTTTGAACTGCTTAGCTTCTCAGAGCTGGCTTCTTTCTCCTACTCTAAGCCCCTTGATGACTAACCTTTGTGTAACTATGTGGTGAACATTCCACATGTAGAATTCTAGAATGTCAGAGCAGGCAAGGCTCAAAGATCAATCAAATCGGATGAGTTTTCTCAGTGATTTTACTGACGATGAACCAGACACATGGATTTGTCATGCCTCCCTGTTCCTCGGCATGGATGGCTGGCAGTTAGGGGGGAGGTGAGTTTTACATCCGGGGGTGAAGTGCCTGGAAAGTCCAAATATATTCTCTGTCGAGGTGTCGCTGCATGTGTCATTCCTCAACAGCAGAGCAAAGAGACATTTCACCCAATTTGAGAGATATTTTGGGATACTGTGAGGTGCCTGTAGTGACTTGAGACATCATAGATGCTTCCTGCTTGAAGCTTCCTTTTCTATCCGAACAGCCTTCATAGCATTTCTTACAAGTGCTGCTCCCAATTGTGTTGCACTGGTCTTTCCTCCAGCAGCGGTTCTCAAACTCCAGCGTGCATCAGAATCACCTTGTTAAAACACATTGCTGGGCCCAGCCCCAGAGTTTCTGAGCTATTGTGTGTGGGGTAGGGTCTAGGAAATTTGCATTTCTTACCAATTCATAGGTGACGCTGCTTCTGCTGATCTGGGAACCGCTGCCCTAGAGAGTTTCTCCAGGGAGACAAGCAACAGAAGTTAGTTAAATTCACAGTGCAAGCCCTGCCTCCCCTCTGAAGTTTCTCTATTGACTATAGCAAGCTTTCCTCCACCTTGAAAGGAGAATTGGGGCCTACACCTAAGTTACTACTCAGGGAAATAAGAAATGACTCCTGCCCTAGCTGGTTTGGCTCACTGGATAGAGCGTCAGTCTGTGGACTCAGGGGTCCCAGGTTCGATTTCGGTCAAGGGCATGTACCTTGGTTGCAGGCACATCCCTGGTTGGGGGTGTGCAGGAGGCAGCTGATCGATGCTTCTCTCTCATCGATGTTTCTAGCTTTCTATCCCTTTCCCTTCCTCTCTGTAAAAAATCAATAAAATATATTTAAAAAAAAAAGAAAAAAAGAAATGACTCCTTCCACTGATTGCTTTCTCTCTAAGTCCCAGGAAGATGAGAAAAGTCAGTAATCCAGGAGTAGCAAAGGATGAGTCAAAACTGATGTAATATGGAAGAAGCTTTGGAGCAGAATTTTGACCATAATACTGAGTTTTAGTTTTGAAAGTAGGATGTCCAACTCAACTTTCTCCACCAACATGACGTTTCTCTGGCCATTTCTTTTTCTTTTTACTGTTCTCTTTATATTTTTCTTTCCACAGACATGCATAAGCTATCATGAAAGTAATAAAAAAAAATCTTTGTTCTAGTATCTTTAGGGTAATGGACCTCAAACATTATGAGCATTAAGAATCCCTGAGGTTGGCTCAGGGGGGCCTTACAATGCAGAGTCTGGTCCCGCTCCCTGGAGATTACCTTTTGGTAGTTTGGACTAGAAGTAAGACCACACTTAGAGAAGCACTGTTTTGTGATAATGCAGTAAGCAGGGAACACTCTCGTGTCAAGTGGAAGTGGTAGTCGCTATTTGCGACTCTCTGAAAAGTTTTGTTAGTGAGATAGAGAAGCTACTGAGCCACCATCTTTTTTCACAATTTCAAGTTCTAATGAGCTTCCCCTGTGATAGGGGGCTAGAGGTAGCCTGATTAAAACTCCCAGCTGTTAGTGTATACGCGGCCACTCTGCTTTCCTGTGTCTCTACCCTTCTTTGTCCAGTGGTCTCATACTTCTTTTTAGTTTTGTTATCTCTCACTCAAGAATATTTGTTTCCAATGGTTATTTATTTATTTCAAGAGAGAGCGAGAGGAAGGGGAGCAGAGAGAGAGAACGAGAGAGGAAGAAAGAGAAACATCAATGTGAGAGACCAAGGCTGGGAAATGAACCCGGGACCCTTTGGTGTTCGGGCCAGTGCTCTATCCATTGAGGCACACTGGCTGGAGCAGAGGTCTCATTTTTAGATCACCGTTAGGATGCAGTCTCATTTCTGCTCTCGAGTATGTAGGAAATTCCCAGCACTTAGTTGGTATTATTCTTTCTCCTCCCCCCCCCCGTGCAGTGGCTTTCAAACGGTCCTGCCACAGCGTCTAAGGGCAGCTTTCAGAGAGCGAAGAGGTTCCAGGCTCCCAGGCCTCTGAGCTGGCTCATGGCTTGGAGCAGAGCCCTTCTAATGAATGATTTTACTATTTGACTTTGAAGAAGATATCTCTGAAGGAAGGAGTTATTGCTTAACAAATATGATTTAGTACTTACTACATGCCAGACATTTTGATTTTTTAAGAAATTAAAAACCAAAGAACTGGAGCTTGCCTATCCAATCTGGCTGCATCGGAATCGCCTCAGGAGATTGTCCCAGAATCTGCATGTTTAAGGTTCGCAGGTAATTCTGGTGATCAGTCTCATTTGGGAGCCACCAGGTGAAACCCGAGTTTCTCAAACTTGCCTGACAGAGTTTATTAAAAATATAAACTGCTAGGCCCCACCCCAGGCCTGCCGAATCAGTCTCCCCAGGGAATGACCTCAAAATTCATATTTTGAAAGAGACCACCCACCATCCCATAAATCATCCAAGAAGCTCTTGCCCCGAAGCAGGCTTTGTTCTCGGCAGATGTTGCACTTGGTGGTGACACAGCAGTTTAGCTTTCCTTGCTTTCTACCTGGCACACTTCACAGATACTCCTTCATCTTGCCGCTCCTTTAGACGTTGACCCCAGTGACGGGTCAGCCTCCACCAATGGCCCCTTTCCATCCCCTGATCTGGGCTTCGGAGTTGACAAGGGAAGTTTGGCCTGAGTGCTGGAATTCTTCCCAGGAGCACCTACCAGAAACATAACCATACATGACAAGAAACAAGCCAGACACGAACTAGTTGCAGACACAGATTTCTGTTCATGGTGTTATTTACAATCTGAACAATAATAGACTTGAACTGCTTTTTCTTGCTTCCACCTTATTTGAGCTGAGACCTGGAGAAATTATTTTGAACAAAAACACTCCAGGACTTACCGCCATTTGCGCCTGGTGCCTTTGATCTTGTGGGGTCCAAGACTGTGGCCAGTTTTCTCCTCCCAGCGCGTTCACTCTGGCCTGGCACTGAAGCAGCCGGGCCAGACGTTCGGCTCATCCCTGGTCACCGAGGCAGCTGCCTCAGCCAGCCTGTGTTGGGGACCCATGTCAGGTGGCTTAGTGGATGGTTTGTATGCTTTATTTTCAGACACCAGAGCTAGAGCCGGGCCCTGGTTTACTTGGTGAGTGAATCAAGTTAATTAATATCTGCGGTTTTTCTATCAGTTCATTGGGAGGAATAACATCAATTCTATGGGGTCGATGTCACGTACGGTGAAGTGTCTGTCCTATAATTTATATCACATCTTTTGCCTTGGAAACTCTCTTAAAGAAAGCCTTTCTATGCTGTTCCTACCTAATGCCTCCTTCCCTGGCTCCTTTTGTCCCAATCCCGTAGTTGCTTCCTTTTCCATTCTCTGGGATGAAAGTGGGGTGGTCTTTATAGTTCTAAATATCTTCCTTTTGCCCCCAACTTAGTTCCTTTCCCCCATCCATTCTGGGTTCATGTAGCATATTCTTTAGCCAGCTACACGAAAGAGGCTGGGTCTACGGTTAACAGAATTTGCTTCTGCACAAATGGCTCCAGGGGAGTGTCTATGGCTGAGTTGCTGGCCCTCAAGCTCCACAAATTCCCAGAAACATCCCCCGTGCGCTCAATAGACAGAGTGGAGATGTGTGATCCACCCTAACCTTCCTAAGCCTCCCTGTGCTTCATCATTTCTCTGGTTCTCTGCCTAACAACAGACCCTCTCCCCTCTCCTCTCTCTTCCCACAGTGGTCCTTCAGAACAGCATCACTGAGGTTCTATTTTTTTTTTTTAATATCCAAGTATCCTGCTATTCAGTGACAATTACAGAAACATTTTTAATCTGCAGAAGAGAAAAATCATGCTAATAACCACATCTGTCTTTCCTCTTTCTTAATTCTCAGTATTCCTTGTGCTCTCTTCCTTCCCTTTGCTGCCAAGATTCTCCATTCTCCACCATCCCAGCTGTCCCTTGCATCTTGGGGACTCTACATTAAGAAGCGTTTTATCCCTGTATCCATTAACCAGTCCCGCAGGGCCTCAGGATACAGGAAATCACCCATGGTTAATGGGACGGAGGAGAGAGGCGAGGAGAGAAGGATCTGCCGTCTCTCTCATGTTTGAATAAATGGACATCCTGAACTGGACTTCCTCTGTAGGCCTTAATTGCTTATTTTATTATAGTTGTACTCCATTCTCACTTCCCGTCTGCCTTTCCCCCAGAACTCTGCATTTCCCTGTGACCGCGCGGCAGCCGCTGGGCTGGACAGCTCACAGATGGCTCACTCAGCCTGAAGGGAGCCTTTTAATCTTTGTCCTGCACCTTCCCCCACTCCCCAGCAGGCTGAATGCTGCCTTCCTTTCTAACCCTGTGCCTTTAGCTTTTGCATTCCAAACTGGTTCTTATGGACCTTGGATCTGGTTCTAAATTGCAGGGCTAATCACACAGCAGTATCTTTCTCAGTCCAGGACATTAGTCAACTGGAAGGGAGGAAGGGAGAAAAGATGGGAGGAGCAGCGGACCTGGAGGGTCTAATTGCCTTCTTCGTGGGTTAAGGGTCCCTGGTCATCTCAGCTATCAGTGCTTCCCCTCCCATCTCTCTCTCTCTCTCTCTCTCTCTCTCTCTCTCTCTCTCTCTCTCTCTCTCTCATACACGCCTGCCTACCACTTATTTATTGTCTCCATTAACTCCTTCAAGCAGCACAAAATAAAGGGTCTGTCGTCTGTGTCACTTGAGTGCTTCTGTGTTGATTTGTTTTTCTTCATTTGCCAGGCCTCCAGCCCAAACAGCCATGTGAATACTCAATTTGATGCACATGGGTGATTTTAGATCCTTTTAACCCAGATAAAGTGAAAGAGAGAAGCCACCTGGGGTTTTGGTGCAGTTAATCCATCCAACCAGTTTCTTTCCAGTCTCCTTTTCTCTTTCCCGTCCTGCGGAAAATCCTCTTCCGCAATCCACCACACCCGCCTGCCCACAGGACTTCTCGCAGCACAGCCAGCAGAACCCACCCAGGTCAGGGCCTCTGCTCAGAGTGGGGACGTACCTAGATCTGAGCTGCTAAGTGTTTAGAGTGTCTGATTCGTACAGCAACTCTGAACAGGTTAGAAGCTGGCAGCTCTGGTATGCACAGTATAGAAAAGAATGAGCCTGGTCATTTTTTGTTTTTTGTTTTTGTTTGTTCCTGAGAGGTTAGGCTATGCTTGCCTTCAGGCCACTTGGAGAAGTATTTGCTATCCCTGCCCCCTGAATGTGATTGCCTGCAGCCTCTTATCAGAACTTCCTTCCCGAAGGTCCAGCCCCCACTTTCCAGATTCCTTGGCCCTGACACATGCTTGGCTTGAATCTCTTCGTTGGTTTCCAGGGAAGGACATGGCAGCTGTGCAGAGGACCCTGATGGCTCTAGGCAGTGTTGCAGTCACCAAGGATGACGGTTGCTACCGGGGAGAGCCATCCTGGTTTCACAGGTAAAATCCTCTCTCAGCCCTGCTGGAGCAGAGGTTGACTTGAACAAAAGGGAGCATCTGAAGCCTTGTAGTTCCCGGAGGCTACTTCAACACAAAGTCCCTAGGGACAAGCACTCTTGGCCCCACCACTGAGCCCCCAGAGCAAGGGAAGACCGATGCTTGAGTTCAAGCCATCATCCCCCCAGGGCAGAAATGATCAGTCCTTTCCTACCATTGCTTCCAGGTTCTGTTCCTTCTGAGACTGAGCGGGACTAAATTGCTTTTCTCAGAGGTGGCTTGATGTTTGAACTTGGTTTTATTATGACCCAAGTAGCCCTGAATCAAATTAATATCCCTTCTCTTCTCTTCTCTTCTCTTCTCTTCTCTTCTCTTCTCTTCTCTTCTCTTCTCTTCTCTTCTCTTCTCTTCTCTTCTCTTCTCTTCTCTTCTC
>PVJC01016001.1:0-34293 GCA_004026665.1 Murina feae
AAAAAAAGCTGGGGTAGCAATACTCGTATCAGACAAAATAGACTTCAAAACAAAGGCCATAACAAGAGACAAAGAAGACCACCACATAATACTAAAGGGAATGATTCAACAAGAAACATATATACGCCTAATACAGTAATGCCCAAATATATTTTTTTAAAGAAAAAAACTCTTGATGGGCTTTAAGGGAGAGATTGACAGCAATACAGTCATAGTAAAAAAACTTTAACACCCCACTGACATCACTGGATACATCTTTCAGACAAAAAAAAAAAAAATCAACAAGGAAACAGAGGCTTTAAGTGACACATTAGATTAGATGGAGCTAACTAATATTTACAGAACATTCCACCCCAAAGAATATACATTCTTCTCAAGCATACATGGAACATTCTCAAAGACAGACCACACGTTCAAACACAAAACAAGTCTATACAAATTTCAGAAGATTGCTATCGTACCAAGCATCTTCTTCTATCACAATGGCATGAAGTTAGAAATCAAATTACAATTTTTAAAAAACTCCAAAACACTTCAATACATGGAGACTAAGTAGCATGTTATTAAATAGTGAGTGGATTACCGATGAGATCAAGCAAAAAATTAAAAACTTCCTGGACACAAATGAAAATTAACATACAACCTATCAAAACCTATGGAACACAGTATAGGCAGTCGTGAAAGAGAAGTTCAGAGCATTACAGACCTACTCAAAAAACAAAAAAGAGCACTAAAAAAAACTAACCCTATAACTAAACTAATTGAAAAGAGAACAGCAAGAAAATAATAGAGAAGTAGAAGGGAGGAAATAACATAGAACAGAGCAGAAATAAATAATAGAGATTAAAAAACAAACAAACAAACAAACAAAAACACCAATAGTACAAAAGATCAATAAATCCAAGAGCTGGTTCTTTGAAAAGATAAACAAAATTGATGAAACCTTAGCCAGATTCATCAAGAAACAAACAGAGTGGACTCAAATATATAAAATCAAAATGAAAGAGGCAACATAACAATGGACACCACAGAAATACAAGGATTATAAGCAAATACTTTGAACTATATGCCAACAAATTTGACAACCTGGGTGAAATGGACTATCTTCCAAAATTCAATCAGGAAGAATAAAAAAAACCTTAATAGGCCAATAACAACTGATAAAACTGAAATAGTAATTTAAAAATTCCCAGCAAACAAAAGTCCTGGACCGATGGATTTACAAGAGAATTTTACCAAACATTCAAAGAAGAACTAACACCTATGCTCCTCAAACTATCCCAAAAAAATGCAAAAGGGAGGAGCACTTCCAAGCTCTTTTTACAAAGCCAGCAATATCCTAATTCCAAAATAAGATAAAAACAAACAAAGAAAGAAAATTACAGGCCAATATCCCTGATGAACACAGATGCTAAAATCCTCAACAAAATATTAGCAAATCGGATTCAGCAATATATTTTTTAAAATCATACACCATGATCAAGTAGGTTTTATTCTAGAGATGCAAAATTGGTACAATATTCATAAATCAATAAGTGTGATATATCACATAAATAAAATGAAAGATAAAAATCACATGATCATATCAATAGATACAGAAAAAGCATTCAACAAAATCCAGAATCTTTTTTTGATTAAAATGATCAGCAAAGTGAGAATAAAGGAATCATACCTCAACATAATAAAGGCCATACATAACAAACCTATAGCCAATATCATATTCAATGGGCAAAACTAAAAGTGTTTCCCTTAAGAACAAGAATAAGACAAGGATGTCCACTTTCACCACTCTTGTATAATCCTAGAGGCCCGGTGCACAAAATTTTGTGCACTCAGGGAGGGTGGATTTGGGGGAGATTCCTCAGCCCTGCCTGTGCCCTCTCGCAGTCTGGGAACCCTCAGGGGATGTCCACCTGCTGGCTTAGGCCCGCTCCTTGGGTGATCGGGCCTAAGCTGGCAGTCAGACATCCCTCTGGCAGTCTGGGAGCCCGAGGGGGATGTCCACTTGCCAGCAGGGAGCAGGCCTAAGTTGCAGTTGGACATTCTTAGCGCTGCTGAGGAGGCAGGAGAGGCTCCCACCACCACCAATGTACTGGCAGTCATCAGTCTGGCTTGTGGCTGAGCAGAGTTCCCCCTGTAGGAATGCACTGACCACCAGGGGCAGTTCCTGCATTGAGCGTCTGCCCCCTGGTGGTCAGTGTGTGTCATAATGACCAGTCATTACCAGTCATTCTGCTGTTAGGATCAATTTGCATATTACCCTTTTATTATATAGCATAGAGGCCTGGTGCATGGGTGGGGGCCGGCTGGTTTGCCCTGAAAGGTGTCCCGGATCAGGGTGGGGGGTCCCACTGGGGTTCCTGTCCAGCCTGGGTGAGGGGCTGAAGGCCATTTTCAGACTGGCCACATCCCTTTCAGGGTAGAGGTCCCTGCTGAGGTGCCTGGCCAGCCTGGGTGAGGGGTTGATGGCTGTTTGAAGGTTGGCCAAGCCCCCCTGCAGGGACCCTTACCCCATGAGGGTGGGACCATCCTGGGTGAGGGGCTGATGGCTGTTTGCAGGCTGGACACAGCCCCCAATGACCCAAGCTCCCAGTGAGACTGGCTAGAAGCAGGTATCGGGTTTATTTATCTTCTGTAATTGAAACTTTGTTGCCTTGAGTAGAGGCCACAGCCTGCCTAGACAGGCAGCTTCCTCCATCGCCAGGGCAACAAAACCTCCTGCTTTATCTCTAGCTCTGTGGCTGCTGGCCACCATCTTAGTTAGGTTAATTTGCATATGGTCGCTCTGATTGGCTGGCAGGCGTGTCTTGGGATGTAGCAGAGAGGCACAATTAGCATATTACTCTTTTATTAGATTAGACAGTACTGGAAGTCCTAGCCATGGAGATCAGACAAGAAGAAGAGATAGAAGGCATCAAAATTGGAAAAGAGAAAATAAAATTCTTATTATTCACAGATGACATGATCTTGTACATAGAAAACCCTAAAGACTCCACCAGGAAACCATTAGACTTAATAAATAAATTCAACAAGGTTACAGAATACAAAATCAACAGCCAGAAATTGATAGCATTTTTATTTTTTATTTTTATTTTTTAACATTTAGAGAACCATATTTTTTTCTTTTTTTTAATATGTTTTTTTTTCATGGATTTCAGAGAAAAGGAAGAAAGATAGAGAGATAGAAACATCAATGATGAGAAAGAGTCAATGATTGGCTGCCTCCTGCACACCCCCTACTGGAGGGAGCAAGCCCGCAACCCAGGCATGTGCCCTTGGCCAGAATTGAACCTGAGACCCTTTAGTATGCAGGCCAATGCTCTACCCACTGAGCCAAATTGGCTAGGGCTTGCTGGCAATTTTATACAGCAATAATGAACTCTCAGAAAGAGAAACTTAAAAAAAAAATCCCATTTACCATTTCAGCAACAACAAAAAATGATACCTATGAATAAATTTAACCAAGGAGGTAAAAGTCCTATAGTTGGAAAACTATAGGACATTGAGCCCTAGCTGGTTTGGCTCAGTAGATAGAGCATCCACCTATAGACTGAAGGGTCCCAGGTTCAATTCCAGTCAAGAGCACATGCTCAGTTTGCGGGTTTGATCCCCAGGATGGGGCATGCGGGAGGCAGCCGATCAATGATTAACATGACTGATGTTTCTATCTCTCTCTCCCTCTCCCTTCCTATTTGAAATCTATAAAAATACAAAAATAGATAGATGATAGATAGATATATAGATAGATAGAAGGAGGATACAAGTGAAAGAGTATACCATGTTCTTCATGGATTGGAAGAACTGATATCATTAAAATTCTCAGTGGTTGAACATCGACCTATGAACCAGGAGATCATACTTTGACTCCCAGTTAGAGCACATGCCTGGATTATAGGCTTGATTCCTATAAAGGGACATATAGGAGGCATCCAATCAATGATTATCTCTCATTATTGATGTTTCTATCTCTCTCTCTCCTTGTCCCTTCCACTCTGAGATCAATAAAAATATATTTTTAAATAAGTCCATACTAACCAAAGTAATCTATAGATTCAATGCAATTCCTATATAAATACCAATGGCATACTTCACAGAACTAGAACAAATACTCCAAAATTTTGTATGGAACCATGAAAGACCCCAAATATCTGCAGCAATCCTGAGAAAGAACAACAAAGTTGGAGGAGCCACTGGAATCAAAACAGCCTGACTGGCTGGCTGGCTCAGTAGTTGAGTGTCAACCTATGAATCAAGAGCTCGCAGTTCAATTTCCAGTCAGGGTACATGCCTGGGTTGCAGTACACGAGGCACCTAATCAATGATTCTCTCTCACCACTGATGTTCCTATCTATCTCTCCTTCTCTCTTCATCTCTGAAATCAATACAAATACATATTTTTTAAAAAACAGCCTTGTACTGGCACAAGAAGAGTCAAACAGACCAATAGAACAGAGACCCCAGAAATTGACCCACACCATTATGGTCAATTAATATTTGACAAAGGAGGCATGATCATGGAACAATGGTATTGGGAAAACTGTATAGACACATGTAAAAAGATGAAACTAGACTACCAACTTACACCATACACAAATATAAACTCTAAATGTATTAAATACTTAAATATAAGCCATTAAACCATAAAAGTCCTAGAAGAAAATATAAGCAGTAAAGTCTCAGATATCTCACATAGCAGAATTTTTGCTGATACATTTCTGAGGGCAAGAGAAACTAGGGAGAAAATAAACAAATGGGACTACATCAAAATAAAAGGCTTCTGCACAGCAAAATAAACCACCATCAAGCCCGACCGGCGGGCTCGATCCTCAGTGCAAGGCAAGCAGGAGGCAGCCAATTAATGGTTCTCTCTCATCACTGATGTTTCTATCTCTCTCTCCCTCTCCCTTCCTCTCTGAAATCAATAAAAATACTTTTAAAAAAATAAACCACCATCAAAATGAAAAAGGAACCCACTATATGGGAGAACATATTTTCCAACAATACATCTGATAGGTGGTTAATCTCCAAAAATAAAGTACTCATACAATTCAACAAAAGTAAGACAAGCAATCCAATTAAAATATGAACAGAGGGCCTGAATAGACACTTCTCCAAAGAAGACATACAAATGGTCAAGAGACATGAAAAAATGCTCCAAGTCACTAATCACCAGAGAAATGCAAATTAAAACCACAATGAGATATCACCTCACACTGTTAGCCCAGATGTCGTGATCCCCAAAGACCATGAGTGAGCCTGACTCCGATGCAAAAACATGAGAGCCTTTACTCGAGTTAACTCGGACTTCCCACACACATTCACCCACGCAGCGGCACAGCGGGGAGGAAGTGCTCGAGTTTCAGGAAAACAGGATTTATAGGGAGTGGGTGGGGTAATGCGTGATTGGTCAAGGGAAGAGTCAAGGTCCGGTTACACAGGGGGGCAGGGTGCAGTTAGACTTGGTTCATTTCCTCTGCATCCCTATTGGCCAGTCCACAGTCTTGCACCGCCCTTTCAACACCTGTCAGAATGGCTATCATCAGTAAATCAATAAACAATAAGTGCTGGTGAGATGTAGGGAAAAGGGAACACTAGTTCACTGCTGGTGGGAATGCAGATTGGTGCAGCCACTATGGAAAACAGTATGGAGTTTTCTCAAAAAGTTAAAAATGGCCCAACTGTCATAGATTTGTGGTTAAGCATCAACCTATGAACCAGGAGGTCATGGTTCAATTCCAGATCAGGGCACATACCTAGGTTGTGGGCTTGATCACCATATAAGAGGCAGCCAACCAGCGATTCTTTCTCATCATTGATGTTTCTATCTTTCCCTCTCCCTTCCTTTCTGAAATCAATAAAAAATATTTTTTTAATTAAAATTTGGACCTACCATTTGACCCAGAAATCTCACTACTGGGAATAAATCCTAAAAAACTCAGAACACCAATCAGAAAGAATATATGTACCCCTATGTTTATAGCAACATTATTTACAATAGCCAAGATTTGGAAACAGCCCAAGTGCCCATCAGTGGATGAATAGATAAAAACGCTGTGGGACATTTACATAATGAAATACTATGCAACTGTAAAAAAGGGAGGGTCTCTTATCCTTTGGGACAACATGGATGACCTAAATACTATTATACTAAGTGAAATAATCCAATCTCACTTTTTTGAGAAATCTAATGAACAAAACTAATTGACCAACAAAATAAGGCTCGAAACATGGAGGCATGGAACTGACTGATATACTTCCATGTGAGGGTGGGGGTCAAGGAGAGGTAAACCAAAGAACTTATATACTTATTAGAGGCCAGTGCACGGATTCATGCACATTGAAAAGAAATTAATTAGAAGGTGACCTGCAGGGCGGGACTGGGCAAGACGGGCCAGACACACCTTGAAGCCAACCTCCCACAGTCCCTCCCCAGAGAGTAGGCCTAAGCCACAGTCTGGCCTCCCTCTACGGGAGGCAACTGGGCTGATCAGGGGAAGGCACCGCCCCCATCACACTGCTGTTGCTGCCACTGCCAGCCATCACAGCCGCCAAGGTGTTTTCATCAACACAGACTACATACAGTCCCTTCACCAAGAAAAAATGATGACTTTCTTTAGGCATTTTCAAGATGTCACTTTCATAGGATATGACATTTCTGTCTTTCTTTCTTTTTTATCCTCACATGGGGATATTTTCCCATTAATTTTTAAAGAGCATGGAAGAGAGAGGGAAAAACAGAGAGAAACATCAATGTGAGAGGCACACTTTGGTTGGTTGCCTCCTGCATAAGCCCTGACCTGGGTCCCGGCCAAGGGAGGAGCCTGCTACCTAGGTACATGCCTGTGATCAGAATTGAACCCGGCCCCCCTTCGGGTTTCTGTCTCCGCTCTGGCCCCAGCAGTCTAGTGCTGTAGCCGTGGGGCTGGGGCTGGGGGCCGGCCCCCCTGCATGTTGTTCTCTCCGGCCTCCAGCTCCAGGGCCAGGTGCGGGCTTCCCTGTCTGTTGTTCCCTCAGGCTCTGGGACTGCACCAGGCGCCTCCTCCTCATCTGGTTGTTACCATTACAGTATCCTGGCCTAATTTGCATATTACATAGATAGATAGATAGATAGATAGATAGATAGATAGATAGATAGATAGATGATAGATAATGTATAGTCCATGGACCTGAACAATAAGGTAGTGACACCTGGGATGGTAGGCAGGGGCTGGGAGGAGGAAGGTAAGGGAGGAAGGGTGATGGGAGATATCTGTAATATTGTCAACAATAAAATAAAATTTAAGCCCTAGCTGGTTTGGCTCAATGGATAGAGTGTTGGCCTGCAGATTTAAGGGTCCTGGGTTTGATTCCAGTCAAGAGGAACATGCTCAAGTTTGCAGACTCTATCCCCAGAAGGGGCATACAGGAGGCAGCCCATCAATGATTCTCTCTCATCATTGATGTTTCTACCTCTTTCTCTCTCCCTCTCCCTTCTTCTATGAAATCAATAAAAATATATTAAAAAATAGCCCTATCCAGTTTGGCTCAGTGGATAGAGCATCGGCCTGCAGACTGAAAGGTCCAGGTTCAATTCCAGAGAAGTGCATGTACCTTGGTTTGGGGCACATCACCAGTAGGAGGTGTGCAGAAGGCAGCTGATCAATGTTTCTTTCTCATTGTTGTTTCTAACTCTCTATCCTTCTCCCTTCCTCTCTGTAAAAAATCAATAAAAATATTTTTTTAAAAATAATAATAAAATAAAATTTAGATTAAAAAATAACAAATACCATATATTGAATTTAAAGAACAATATAAACAAACAAATGAAACAGAATGAGATTCATAGATATAGAGAACACACTGATAGTTGCCAGGCAGAGTTAAGGGAACTGGGGAGAAAAGGTGATGGGATTGAGAAAGACACACTGGTATTTACAAAATAGTCATGGGGATATAAAGTGCATCATAGGAAATATAGTCAATAATCTATAATAATAGAAGTGTAATATGCTGATTAGACCAGGGCTGTCAGGGAAGCCCAGGTCCCAGATGACTGCTGTCAGCCAAAGGAAAGCCCAGGTCCTGGGTGCCAGAGAGAAGCCAGTACCAGTAGCCAGGGGAAGGAAGTCCTACTCTTGCACAAATTTCGTGCATCAGGCCTCTAGTCTATATAATAAAAACCTAAGCGACCCTTACAGTGGAACAACCAGTGGTTATGATGCACACTGACCACCAGAGGGCAGACGCTCAATGCAGGAGCTGTCCCCTGGTGGTCAGTACGCTCCCACAGGGGGAGCACCACCCAGCCAGAAGCCGGGCTCATGGCTGACAAGTGCAGCATAAGTGGCAGGAGCCTCTACCACTTCCGCGGCTTCGCTAAGGAGCAGCGAGCAGGCAGGTGCTAAGGAGAGAGGGTTCCCGGACTGCGAGAGGGATGTCTGCCTGCCAGCTTAGGCGGATATTCCTCCGAAGGGTCCGGGACTATAAGAGGGTGCAGACTGGGCTGAGGGATCAACCTCTGCCCCAGTGCATGAATTTCATGCACCAGGCCTCTAGTACTGTAATAACTATGCATATTGCCAGATGGGTATTGGAAATATCTGTAGGATCACTTGGTAAAGTACTACACTGTCTGACTACGATGCTGTACACCTGAAAATAACACAATAAGGATGAAAGTAAACTGCATTAAAAAAAAAAACAAACCTTGGTTTGCTCATTTCTACAGAGCACACAGTTGTGCTTCATCCAGGGCTTCCAGGTCTCTCTCTAGAATTCTCTGCTCCTGAGGTCACAAGGACAGGCAGATTCCAGAATCCTGCAGTTGGGTCCAGCTCTCACTCTGTGCATTGGCAGCGATGAGGAAAAAACCCTTCTGTTTTCCTACTGTCCCCAGCCCACCCTCTCCCCCTCCCACTTCCCCTGCCTCTTCCTCCTCACCTGGTTTCCCACACTGCCTTTGGCAGGCCCCCACTCTGGTCCCTCGGCCTGGCCCTCCTCCTGTTCCCCCACCTCACCAAACCAAGTTGCCATCTCTCACCAATGGGCACCCTCCTCAGTTGGTGACCCAAAAGGCTTGCAGCTTCCACAGGTCCCCTAGGGTCCCCTGCTCCCACTGCCCGGCCAGTCCCCCTTCTCCTCCTTCCCTCAACCCTGTCCAGCTGGCCTCCCTCTCTGCTCTTCACTTTTCCTTTGCCCCACGACCCCCTTCTGGACCTTCAGTGGCCTGCAGACACCTGGGCAGACAGTTCACCTGCCTATCCTCCCCTCCTTCCCAGTCACCTCCTCCCACCATCTCCCCTCTCTTGAGCCATCCTTCAAACCGTCCCCTGGGCCAGGAGTCCCTGCCAGTGGGAACCCAGACCTCCCAATGCTTCAGCAGTCAGGCACCTGCTGGGCACAGGAAGCAAGACATGGTGGGCAGCAGCTACAGGTAATCTGGGTGGACCCTCCAGCAATCCTGAAAAAGCCATCTCCACAGAGAGTTCTCAGCCCTCTAGTCCATCTGGCCTGAGTCTCCGGGTGGATGTCCCACCTGTGGATTGGTCTACAGGCCAAAGAAAATGTAACAAGCTCCTGGGTATCCACACATGTGCCTCACCAGTCTCTCAGAGCTGCCATTAGAAGGGGGTGGCGGGGCTTGGACTCAGGGCATCTTTCCCTGAAGTCCCTTCCCCTCCACGTGGCCAAGCACAGTCCCTCATTCAGAAGAAATGACTGTGTCATGTGCCTGGTACATACCCCAGCCCCCCAACTAGCCGCCTCAAGAGACCATGACTAGGAGCCTTCTGGCTAAGCAAAGACTGCCTGGGTCAGGGCACAGTGACAGTGGGAGGAGAGGTGCATCCCTGCTGAGAGAAGCCTAGGACCCACCCCTCCAGGACAAAGCACCCTGTTCACTGTGGTCCTGGGCAGTTTCTGGTCATCAGCTTAGCTCAGGCTGGACTGTGTTTCCACCTCCCTGGGGACAGCCTTAGGCATCTGGGGGTGTGGGGAAAAGTTACATCTGGAGGTGAGGGCTGTCTGGAAGGGCCTCTCTGAGGCCTCAGAGCCTCCACACCTTCCTTCACACCCTTCCTTGCAGGTCCCAGGGCAGCCGGAGCTACTCCCGATTCCCACCTGTGACACAAGCAAGACAAGGCCAGAATGGCCTGAAAAGGAGGAACCCACATTTAAATTCTTCTGTCTGCCCAGCTGGGCCAGACAATTCCAGATTAGGCCACCGAAAATCAGCAGCACGTCCTCTTCTTCCCCTCCGAAAGGTGAGTCTTGGGAGTGCTGAGTGTGTTGAGGAGGACCCCTGAAAGCTCACATACCACACTGGCTCCCTGCCCCCTCCAGGGGTGGCCTTCCTGACCACAGCCTGGGATGCTCAGGGTCCAGGACTGTACTTTCTTTTAGCCCCTGCAAACGTCTTAGTCTTGATAACTGCCTTCCTGGGGGTGAAGTCATGCTCTGAAGACACACCTGTGACTAGCACAAATGGCAGCCCTTCTCCAGAATGCACAGTATTGGCAGACCAGGGGAGACCGATCCCTCCTGCTGATGGCATCAAGTTTGCCAATGATTGTGAAGTGAATGCTGTCTGCCAGATACCTCAACTTTGAGCTCTGATTTCTTTACTTTTTTAAAAAATATATTTTTATTAAGAATTTCAGAGAGAGAGAGAGATAAAGAGAGAGAGACAAAAAGGAGGAGGAGGAAAGAATCAGTGATCAGCTGCCACCTGCAACACCCCACACAGGATTGAGCCCAAAACCCAAGCATGTGCCCTGACTAGGAATCGAACCATCACCTCCTGGTTCATAGGTCAACACTCAACCACTGAGTTACACCAGCCTGGCTTGAGCTCTGATTTCTAATGTAAAGAACAGGTGGAGAGCCTAGCAGACTTTGAGGAACCTCATCACAAGATCCTTCCTCAGCAATTAGCCCCCATCCTCCATCCCTTTCTCTCCTTTGCGGGGGGGGGGGGGGAGGGTTAGGTCCTACCCCAAGAGGAACCTGACTTCTCCACAACCTATGGTCCCCCAGGTACCAGCATCTCAGACAGGACTGGCCAAGGACAGAGCTATGCAATGTCCACCCAAGGAAAGAAACCAATGACCCAGTTCCTTGGGGCCACAGTACAGCAGTCCTTTTCCCTAGAGCTCCCCAGCCCTCTACCCGAGACAAAGGTAAGCCTGGGTTCTCTGAAGTTCAACCCAGACCCCAAGAGGCAGGGCAATGCAGAGACCTGGGGAGGAAGCCTGTGGTTCGGGTTCATGGTTGGCTAGTCCCCATCACTCTCCTCTCCATCTTGCCAACTTGCCCTCTTACTCTTAGAAGATGCATCTGACCCCTGAGTGGGGAGGTGGGATCCATGATGTGGCCTATTTTTCTTCTCAAGTGCTACCTGGGGCAGCGTTTAAGCAGCTCTTCAGAAAGGCCAGGCCCTTCTACTGACCCTGGAAGCTGTTGACTGAGACCTGGAGGAGAAGCAGCTGGAGTCAGGTTCCCATGAACACACTGTGAGACTTGGAGGTTTTATTTCTTCCCACCCAGAAGGGTGTCCTTCAATTTCCCAAAGGAAATGAAGAAAGGCAAGGTCACGGGACCTCATGGAGAGCTTCTGACTACCCCAGGGCCTCGGAGGAAGGAAGCTGATGTGAAGGCCTAGAGCCCCCTCGGAGCCCTGCCCTCAGCCTCCCTGTTTGGGGTCCCCGAGAAATTCATATTTTCCAGAGCAGGTAGAATTAAGACGACTGGCAATCTTCACTGACCTTCTCCTCACTCCAGTGTCACCAGTCAACCTCCCCTCATCTGTCCTTCAATTGAGACGCCATCAGGAAGCAGCAAATATTTCTTACAGCGATAGAAAATTTGTTAAAAACCGTTTCACAGAAACACAGGCCAAAATGCAGGGAGGGCTGCTCAACCAGTTTTGGGTCATCTGGTTACAGAAAGATAACTTGATTGTCCTTCCTATTTATCTTATAATAAATAAAATGCCATTAAGTGAGTGGTCTTTTGTAAAGAAAATCAATTCTGCTTGAAGCCCATCCTGACAGCTTCACTTCCTCAAGTGGCCATTCAGAAGGTCCTCGCCTGAGGTTTTACATGACCACCCAACCGTCAATATGAGAATGACTAACCAAATATCAACAGATTCAAGCATCTTGCTGTCCCTGGTACATTTTCTCTATTCTACTTCATGATTTCAATAGCATCTGTGCTGCACAGTTTACAGATTTTGAGAAATTAGCATTACCATTCTTCTAGCCCATGACACTTTGAGTGACAACTCAATAAAAGTCCAGCAATTTCTAATAAGAAATTCGTCTGTGGGAATCACCCTGGACTTTTTATAGACGCTTTTTTATAGACGCTTAGATTCCACGAGCTGAGGTCCACCACTTTGATGGGCTCCTGGGCCTCTGCTTCACTCCTGCAGGTAGAAACTCTATGGGCATCATTTCTGTCCATAGGATGTTCTTGGTGTCCTTTTCTGAGACTCAGTCCTGACCACTGGCTCATCTTCAATGCACCCTTGCAGATTGGCATGATCTTCCTTTGGCTTTTGTGATTTGTAGTTCTACTGCCTCTGACAGCTCCTAGCCATATTCATGGCTCCAGTCTTTCAGTCTTAAAGTGCTCTTTCCCAGGTTTAGTTCTTTGGTTATTTTCTCATACTATACATTGTTTCCTGCAAATCCACAAACTTCCTGCACTGTCCTTCCACCGATATCTCCCCGTCCTGTATCTCCATGGATGAGGAATCTTTAGGCCTACAAACACTCAGGTCCAAAATGAAACTACATTCTACCCAGCCCAATCTTGAAAGCCCACCCATGTGATATCTCCTATGTTCCATCTGGTCCCACTTTCAGAAACAATGCAGTTGTTCCTGATTGCACATCATTCTACCCCTTACCTAATTCATTTGGTTCCCTTGCCCATTAGGTTTCCTCCTGATCACTCCTGGAATCAGCATTTCCTCCTCCACCCTCAGGCCAGGCAGCATCTCCTCCAAAAAATATAAAGAATGTCTTGTTCACCTTTGCATCCCAAAAGCTGTGCACATAGCAGGTCCTCAGTAAGTGATTTTTTATTAGTGAACTAAAACAAGGGGTTTTTTTTTTTTTTTGCTTGTTTTATTTTTGTTTGTTTTTGTTTTTTATTTAAATTCTTTATTATTTAAAGTATTACATGTTTCCTTTTACCTCCATTGACCTCTCCCTGGCCACTCCCACCCCCTAGCACATGCCTTCACCACCCTACTGTCTGTGTCCATTGATTATGTTTATATGCATGCATACAAGTCCTTTGGTTGATCTTATTCCACCTCCACCCCACCCTTCCCTACCTTCCCTCTGAGGTTTGATGGTCTATTTAATGACTTTATGTCTCTGAACTTATTTTTGTTGATCAGTTTATGTTGTTCATTATATTCCACAAATGAGTGAGATCATGTTTTATTTAGCTTTCTCTGACAGGCTTATTTCACTTAGCATAATGCTCTCCAGGTCCATCCATCTGTTCTGAATGGTAAGAGTTCTTTCTTTTTACAGCAGCATAATATTCCAGTTTTTTAATCCACTCATCTGCTGATGGGCACTTAGGCTGTTTCCAAATCTTAGCTATTGTAAATTGTGCTGCTATGAACATAGGGGTGCATATATCCTTTCTGATTGGTGTGAAACATAGTTTGTAATGTTGGATCTTTCTGAATGACAAATCAGCAAGTGGGTTCTTAGGGTTGAACTCAGTAAATCTGATTCGTTCTGCTTATAAAAATTTTTTATTCAGCTTCTATAAAGATGTTAAATGCTTGAGTGGAGCCTGGATGGTGTGGCTCAGTGGTTGAGCATTGACCTATGAACTCAGGAGGTCACAGTTTGACTCCTGGTCAAGGCACATGCCTGGGTATGGGCTCGATTCCCAGTGTGGGGTGTGAAGGAGGCAGCCAACCCATGATTTGCTCTCATCACTGATGTTTCTATCTCTCCCTCTCTCTCCCTCTCTGAAATCAATAAAAATATTTTTTTAAAAAAGCTTGAGTGGTAATTCATTCTCTGTGGCTAGGTGTGTTTTGATTACAATGCACCTATATGGTTGTAACTTAATTTTTATTTGCCAGTTTTTCAGAAATATTAGAAGAGAGAATTTCCCCACAATGTCACTTTCCTCTCACCTCTAGCATTCTCTTTCCTGTGCATTTCCCATTAGTATGTCCAGTGCTTGTTTAGTAGCATAGTTGCAATCGCAGGAAAAAATTTCATCCAAATTTATTTTCTCAAAGTTATAGTATAGCTTCTGTATTATTCCACATAGCTAAACACCTTATATAATTCTTTCATGCAGGATGCACCATAATTAACCATATGTTTCACTTTTGTAAGCACTATGTTTTCCATTCCTCATAAATCATTCTCTATATGATTTATGCCTTAGTTGTTTTCATTTGGATTTGGGATTGTTTGAAAACTTTTAGGTTAATGAATTTCCAATATAGGCTGCAATATGTTTTTTAATTCTTCAATTGCTTCCCCGAGTCTGAGGATTTGCCATATGGAGGGAAGATGACTCCAAATTGCTAGCCCTCTGGCTCCATCCTCTCTGTCTCTCTTGAACAATCTTCCACCATATCCCCTGCTAAGGGCTCTTGGAGTGCTTGGGGCCAGGACAAGGCCACTGGCGGGGACAGAGGTCGTGTATCAGATATGAGGTCTTGGAGCGGCGTGAGGTCTGTGGGTGGTTCAGGGTGTGCCTGTCAGAGGTTTAGCTGTGTGTGTGTGGTTGAGTATGTACACTTTTCGGACTTTAGATCTCCTTACACATTTGTGTGATGTGTCTGTATTATAAGGACCTGTGTCTTTGGGTTTGTGTGTTTCTGTGAGCATGTCTGTGGGAGCATAAGCGTGTGTGTGTGTGTGTGTGAGAGAGAGAGAGAGAGAGAGAGAGAGAGAGAGAGAGAGAGAGAGAGAGACTCTGAATGTGTTTCTAGGTTTGGATATGTCTTTTTGAGTGTGTATGTGTGGAGTGAGTGAGGTACATGTCCACATACATATATATCTGTGTGTGTGTGTATCTCAGTGTGCATAATTTTGTCTGTGAGCCCATGAAGATCTGGGGAAAAACCACAACACACAGCACAATTATTCTGGACTTCCTATATGGCAAGGTGGTCTTTTACCCACTTAAGGCCCCTTAGAAGCCAGTTAAGTTTCGTTGGTTGGAGCATCATCTAGTATACCGAAAGGTGGCGGGTTCCATTCCCAGCCATGGCACATGCCGGGTGGCAGGTTTGATCCCCAGTTAGGACTGCACATCTCTCTCTCTCTCTCTCTCTCTCTCTCTCTCTCTCTCTCTCTCTCTCTCCTCCCTCCCTCTCAATGGAAACATTTCCTTGGGTGAGGAATAACAAAAAATGCAGCAGGACAATGTCCTTTGGGGCGGGGGGGAGTTAGGGAGACCAAAGACGGGGGCCAGTCTCCAGAGCTCCCTAATAGACCTGTGGTGGCCAGATCATGCACGTTTGTCCGGGGACTGTGCTCATTTTAACACTGCAAATTCAGTGTCCCAAAAATCCCCACAGCCCTGGGTGCCCAAACCCAACCCAGGTAGCAAACTGGGGCCTTCTGAGGGGCAGCTGTCTCTTGCCCAGAAAGTGACCTCACGCCCCTGAGTGCACCTTGTGAGAGCCAGGGATCGGGGGTGGAGGAGCCTGGGGATTTGGCTCACCAACCTCAGACTGGCCAAGGCTGCGTTTTCCTGCTGCTTCTGGCCTGTGTCCACCTTCCCTGGCACCAAGAGCTCAGGATGGGGCTTTCAGAGGAGGTTCATGCTGTTAGCAGCTTTGATCACCTCACATTTAGTGTCTAGACCTACCTTCTCGAGCTCCTCCAGTCGACAAAGCCAAGGACTGAGAACATGGGTGGAGACTCATGTACAGTCATTTGAGCTTATTCACTGCTTCTAGTGATAGACACTGAGGCTTTGTGATTCCAGTGCCAGAGGAGGGGGGTAATTAGCCTTTTGTGATAAAGGGTACAGAGAAGAAACAGCAGGGCCTCTCACCTCCAAAGGCAGCACAAGTGCCAAGGCCAGTGCCCTGTGAATGCAATTGAGTCTGTTAGCTCTGAAAGGGAGAATTTATAAGGCAGGCAAACAAAGGACCTGATCCAGGTGACAATATGGGCAGCCAAGGACAGCGGGAGCCAGATGAGCTGACTGGAGCCTGGCCCAGCCTCTCTGGGGTAGCAGGCTGCTTTAGGGGAGCTGTAGGTGTGACCTCAGAAACCTAAGTCAGGGGCTTCTGAAGTCAAGATTGTGTAGGGAGAGCCTGGTAATGCCACCCCTAGAGTTCCCAGGTCCCTGCTTTCCCTCCCCATCCCTGCAAGCTTCCATCCCCCAGCTCCTCACAGCAGGGCTTCACCTCTCCTCTTGCTGCACAGCCTCCCCTACCCTGACAGCCTTTGCTCTATTAAAGGAATCCCTGTTGCTGTCTCCTGGGAAGGCTCAGATGCCCCACTCATGAAGTATTGAGAGGTCAGGTGCTCACTGGTGGGTGCAACAGGCCTCTGGAAAAGTTTGCAGTAGAAACAAGGGTGAGAGAGAGATGGTGGGAAGTGTGACTGGAGGCCATAGAAGGGCCGGAAGGCGGACTTGGGGCAATGAAAAAGTAAAGAACAGAGAGAGAGTCCAGGTGGGCAGGGCAAGGGAAAGAGGAGGGGATCTGCAAGGCTGTGGATGGTGAATCCCAGGAAGGGCTTAAGGAGAAGTGGGAGAGGCAGGTAGGGCTGACCTTGCACCTGGAAGGGGTGCTGCCACTCCACACCCACCCTTTTCAGTGCTCCCTTTGTCCCAGTGGAGCTTTTAACACTGGCTCAATGGCCTGGGTGTGGAGAGGAGGCAGAGCGAGGGACTGATCCAGGAATGGAGCAGTGTGGGTGTGGGGGAGTTGGGGCACCACCCCCAGATACAGAGGGAGGGTTGGAGGGCCAGGGGAGCTTTTAGGGGCTGAGAGATACCCTGTGTCTGAGGAGATGAAGTCCCAAGAGCAGGATCCTGAGTAGCAAGAGGGCACACTGAGAGGAGAATGCAAAATCAAAGCGCAGGTCGCAATGGGGCCTTTGGAGTCAGGCAGCATGGTCTGCGAGGCTGCTCAGCTTCTGAAAAACTGGGCTGACTTGGGCAGGTGATTTAACCTCTCAGCGGCTCCAGTTTCCTCGCCCATCCTACTGCAGGGATCCTGCTGTCATCTGCCCTCGGGCAATCTTTCACCAGCTTGTCTGTGAACAGGCTCCACATAGAGGGCAATGGGGAGCACGTTTTAAAAAGCGTCCTCCCACCCTCCTCCTGCTTTTTGTGGCTTTGGGCATCACAACAGCAGCTATTAGCCAGGGCTGAACTTCTGGGGTTCACTTGATTCCCTTTGTTGTTACTGACTGCCCAGGTCTGGTCGCCCCTGAACTCTTGCTGGCTCAGTCAGGGTTTGCAAACATGTTCTCAAGATACTCAGAACAACTTTAGGGGGCAATGGCTCTTCAATTTCAATTTTCTGTTAGACAAAAGACTCCTTAGCATTTGATTGGATTGGGAACGGTGTTCTCATATCATGATTCTACAGTTAGTATAAGCTCTACAGACTCAGGAACGGCATCACTCTAGGAAAAGTATTTTATGCAATCGTGAGGGGACTGAGTTAAAGGTTTAATTCTTCTCTATAGAGTCTTGTGTGTCTTATTTTTAATGTGTGTGTGTGTGTGTTATGTTTAAAATACAAGAATGCTATCTGCAGAAGGCTCCACATCCATCCCCTCTGGCAGTCACTGCAAAAGTAAAGTAGATCTCCTCCATTGTATATGCTAAATCTAGTCCGAGAGTCACTGCTTACTTGAGCTCAGCTTTGGACACAGGTGCAGTTGTGTTAGGGGCAGTATATCCTGGGAAAAAGTAGCAGAAGCAACTGCAGTCAGAGTGTCAGCTACGTCGGTGGCAATGTCCAGGATATGCAGGATTTACGTGGCCGCGTGTGCCTATGCTACATCCACACAGGCACTTAGCTTTGGAGGTGTGAAAGGATGGCCTGCAGGATTTGGCTGGCCAGAACAGGAATGGTTATTTTGTATAAGAATAGTTCCCTTTGCTTTTGCTCAGTGGCCTCAGACCCAGCACTGGTGCCAAAATTGAATCTCTATCAACCTGGTGAATATCACTGGCTCCTACCTGATGACTCACTGAGAACCTGCTTTACACAACTTGCATACCACCAGAGGCTGTTTCTGTGGCTGGACCTAACAGGAAGCTGGCAGCTGGAGACAAATCTCAGGGTTCCTTGAGCCTTTTGCTGACCTACCCCAAGCTTTATACTGGTGGAAACCTGCTTAATACATAGCTCAGCCATTCCAATGCACACCCAGGCCCAGCAGAGGCAGCCACCAATCACGTGTTACTTTGTAGCTCCTTACAGGGAGCTCAGGGCCAGTCATTGGCAGTGTCTGATACTGACCCACAATGAAGTTTTTCCCAAGAGACCCCAGCATCAACACACCTGGTTCAAATCACATCAGAGCATGATCCTATAAGCTCCACAAATGGCACATCCAAAAGGATATCTCAGCAGGCGCCCAAACCCTGCTGGGGCAAATTCAGCTTCGTGAGGTGAGCCCCCATGATGCAGTTCCTACACTGTGGTCAAGGTCAATCCTCAAGCCAGCCTGAAGACCAATCCCATCCACAGATGTGCCAATAGCAATCAAGACTAAGTTACAAGAGGGCTCACATAACCTACACAAGAGACATTCCTGAAACACCTAGCTCAGGTGATCAGGGAGACTGCACCACTGAGATCCCCGCACCCCAGGACACCTACTTCATAAGACACCCCCTACCAAGACTGGGAGACATAGAACACCTGCCTAATACTCAGACAGGATGAGAAACACAGAAACAAATATAGAGAGGCAGCCAAAATGGGGAGACAATGAAGCAGGCCCTGTATTTAAAAATAGGATAAATCCCCAGAAAAAGATCTAAATGAAATGGAGACAAGCAAGCTATCAAATACAGAGTTCAAAACAATAATCCTATCCTATATAATAAAAGGATAATATGCAAATTAACCCTAACAGCAGAACAACTGGGAATGACTGGTCACTATGACACACACTGACCACCAGGGGGCAGACACTCAATGCAGGAGCTGCCCCTGGTGGTCAGTGCACTCCCACAGAGGGAGCTCTGCTCAGCCATAAGCCAGGCTGATGGCTGCCAGTACAGTGGTGGTGGTGGGAGCCTCTCCTGCCTCTTCAGCAGCGCTAAGGATGTCTGACTGCTTCCTGCTGGCAAGTGGACATCCCCCAAGGGCTCCCAGGCTGCCAGAGGGATGTCTGACTGCCAGATTAGGCCTGATCTCCCAGGGAGCGGGTCTAAGCCAGCAGGTGGACATCCCCCAAGGAGTCCTAGATTATAAGAGGATGCAGGCTGGGCTGAGGGACCCCCCAACAACCGAGTGTACAAATTTATGTGCACTGGGCCTCTAGTAGATAATAAAGATGCTCAAGGAACTAAGTGAAAACTTCAACAAAGAGATAGCAAACATTTTTTTTTTAAAGACATTAAAAACGGCTGCTGAATAGGCAGAACTGTTGGACACCTTGTCCCAGGGCCAGGCTGAAAATACAACTAAATTGGAGAACATTCACCTGGAATTTCCAGCTATGGTCCAGCTGGGGAGGTGACCTATAACAAGGAAGAACAGAGGCACCTGTAGACTGGTAGAAAGAGCAAGATCATGAGAGGTGGGCTTCCCAGAGAGGACGGACTTGAGCTATGAGAATGGTTTCAGGAGCACACACACACCCACAGCAGCATCCTGACTGGCGGTGCCTTCAGACCTGTGGTGGCACAACCTGCAGCACCCATATCATCCAAGAAGCTACAGAAGACAGCAAAACTGCTAAACCCGGCAGACCAGAGCCATTGGGAAGAGAGCCACAGTTTCAATTACCTTTTTCTTTTTAATCTCTAAACCCAGACCACAGGAGTTTTCATTTGCAACTACACACCCAAGGAATTGGCACAGGGAAGGAGGCATGGACCTGAGGTTCCGGAGGAGAGGTGGGGATGGGAAAAGGTCAGGGAGACTTTAGAAAAGTGGTAGCCAGGAGTCCTGCATTGGGTCATTCATATGCTTCCAAACCAAAATTGCCATTTTCCCTGGGAAGAGACCTCCTCCCAATAGCCTCAGGGCAGGTGCTACAGCCTGCCACACCCAGCATTTTGAGCTTTACTAAGGAAACAAAGGCAGAGGCCAAGCTTACAGGTCAAATAGTCTCTGGAGCCCTCAGGGATCAGAGTAGAGAAGGGACAATCTGCCCCACTATTCTAGGAACCAGATTGATAAAAACTCCAGTGTCCCAGCTGACACCCCATTGGTCTCCATACAAGGATCTCTGTCCAGTCAAGAGCAAAGTAATATTTTGGGCCACTTGAGGAAGAATAGCTCTGGGACAGGACAAAAGCCCTCATCATAGTCCCTGAAAGAGAAACAGCACTGACCCCACCTAAAGCCCTGTCAGAAACAGATACTTGAGTGATTAAGATTGACATCTGGTGGACAGTCAAAGAGGGCAGACTGACACCTCCTGTTTGCAGCTAAGGCCTGTGGAGACAGACATAAGAAGAGGACCAGTGGATCGCTTAGAGCTTCAAGCAGGGAGCTAAAAGCTAAAAGACAGTGCCTAACAGTGGTGAACACCTTAACTAACTAACTAACTAACTAACTAACTAACAGGAAGCCCAGAATTGGCAGACAGAAGAGTGGGATCCTAAACCAGCTCCCATGAGGCATTAAAACTCAGCTGGAGTGACACTGCGCTTAATTTTTTTATTTATTATGAGAAGGCTAAAAAGGGCTAATTCAAAGGTAGCCCTGATGTTTTGGGGGATTGGGGGTAGGAATTCATGTAAGTAGGCTCAGTGTGCATTTTAAATGACCTGGGACTGAGACATTGCCTCCTTCCCCGAAACTGAATTTGCAAAACAAGCCATGAGCATTGCCCGGGGAGTAGTGGGGTGGGGGGGGGGGGGGGGAGTGGGGATTGATAGCTGGCACTGAAACCCTGGAACACCTAGGGAAAGGATAGATGAAAGAACTACTTCCTCCAGGGCCTCGGGGGAGGAAGTATATTTGCAATACAATGAACTCGAGAAGCAGTTATAAGGCAAGATTCCCACGTTTCCCCACTCTGATTTGGAAGATTCCCAGAGTCCACACAAGTGATTAAATCTGTGATTTCTCCACTTCTTCAAAGCATCGCTTAGTTTTTTTTGTCTTTCTGCAACAATTACTTTTTATTTTTATTTTTTACACCTTTTTCTTGCTCTCTTCTTTTTTTCTCCCATTCCTATTCCCTTTTCTCCTTTTTCATTTTTCTTTCCTTTCTTTTTTTCCCTATTTTCACAATGATCTTCTTTATCTGTCTGCTTTATTGATTTGTTACTATTGTAGTCTCTGTTGTTTTCTTCATATACTTAATTTCCTCTTCCATGCTCCTACTCAATTTCCCTTTCTCTTTTCTTTGTTTTCACTAGTCAATTATTTTTATTTCTCCTCTTTCTCTTTCCTTCTTCTCCTAATTTCTTGTTTAACTTCCTAAATTTAGGCCATCTACTCTCTCCTCTATTCTCTTTTCAATTTTTTTTCCTTTCTTGATTTCTCCTTTCTTTTCTCCCTCCTTTATTCTAAACAGTGGTCCTTCCCCTACTCCTTCTAATTCTTTAACATTATTTTCTTTACTTAAGGTCTGCATCAGATGCTGCTCCCCCACTCCCACCATTTTTTTGGGTGGTTTTTTGTTTGTGCTTGATTGGTTTGTTTGTTTTGTTGTGTTTTCTCACCATGTTTTTTCTTTCTTTTTTTCCTAACATTCTCGCTCTCTTTTCTCTTGCCTAATACTATTCTCTCTAGTGGTGATCACTTTTGTTGAAGCTATAAGGGCCATTGTGTACATTCGTGTTCTGCTCCTTCTGTGTCATGAGTGTACATTTGTGCTTCTGTTCCTTCTGTGTCATGACCTGTATTTTGAGCTGTTCAGTAAGCACCTCCACAATGGCTGGCACAATGTGGTAGGTAGTGAACCACATAATCAGACACCCTGAGAGGAGACTCCATCCACAAATGGGACAATAACATTCAAGACCCAACTACAACAGGAGAACCTAAATATCGCAAGTAGGGGGCTTCCTTAGAACAGAGCCTAGGAGACCTGAGAGACTGCAACACTGGGACACACAAAACATCTACTACATAAGACCAACCCAAAAAATCCAGATGGCATCACCATTTGATGTCATTCATAAAAACAATTACAAAAGAACAGCAAAAATGGAAACAAAGAAACAACCCCAAATGAAAGAAAAGGAGGAATCACCAGAAAAGCAACTAAATTAAATGGAGGCAAGTAATTTGTCAGAGAAATAATTCAGAGTAATAGCTATAAGGATGCTCAAATGTCCAGATCAGAATTATATGCAACTACATGAGAATTATAAGGAGCAGAATGATAAATACACCAACATGAGTAAGAATCAAGAGGAAATGAAGAATGACATACCTGCAATAATGAACACAATGTAAGATTTCCACAGTAGACTAGAAGAAGCTGAAGACCAAATCAGCAAGTTAGAAAACAAGGTAAAAAAAAACAAACAAACAGAGCAGCAACTGGAAAAACACATACACACACACACACACACACACACACACACAAATTAAAAAGCAGGAGGAGAGTATAAGGGAGCTTTGGGACAACATGAAACAAAACAACATCTATATAATAGGGGAGCCAGAAGGCAAAGAAGCTAAGCAAGTAATAAAAAACCTGTTTAAATAAATAATGACAGAAAACTTCCGTGACATTGGGAAGAAAAAAGTCATACAAGTCCAGAAAGCACACAGAGTCACAATTAAGATGAACCTTAAAAGACCAAAATGAGACATATCATAATTAATTGGAAAACATTAAAGACAAAGAATGAATCTTAAAGTCTCCAAGAGAGAGACAGAAAGTTACCTACAAGGATCTCCCATCAGACTATCAACTGATTTCTCAACAGAAACATATCAGGGCAAAAGTGAACAACGTTAAGTATACAACGTATTCAAAAGCAAAGGTCTGAATCTGAGAATACTCTATCCAACAAGCCTATCCTTCAAAACTGAAGGTGAAATCAGAAGCTTCACAGACAAAAAGAGACTAAGAGAGTTCATTACCACCAGGACAGCAATCCAAGAAATGCTAAAGGGGCTGCTGTAAAAAGAAGGGAACAAGGAACACATACATAAAAAAATAAAAATGGCAACAAAAAACTACTATCAATAATAACCTTAAATGTAAATGGATTAAATGCTCCAATCAAAAGACATAGGGTAGCCAATGTTATCTCTGATAAGGGTTTAATCTCCAACATTTATAGGGAGCTCATACAACTTAACAAAAGGAAGATAAACAATCCAATCCAAAAATGGGCAAAGGACCTAAATAGACACTTTTCAAAACAGGACATTCAGAAAGCCAAGACACATGCTCAAAGTCACTACTCATCCCAGAGATGCAAATCAAAACAACAATGAGGCACCATCTCACACCTGTCAGAATGGCTATCATCAACAAATTAACAAACGACACGTGCTGGAGAGGATGCAGAGAAAAAGGAACACTCGTGCGCTGCTGGTGGGAATGCAGACTTGTGCAGCCACTATGGAGGACAGAATGGAGTTTCCTCAAAAAATTAAAAATGAAACTGCCATTTGACCCTGCGATCCCACTTCTGGAAATATATCCCAGGAAACCACAAACACCAATCAGAAAAGATATATGCACTCCTATGGTCATAGCAGCACAATTTACCATAGCTAAGATTTGGAAATGGCCTAAGTGCCCATCAGCAGATGAATGGCTTAGAAAACTGTGGTACATCTACACAATGGAATACTATGCTGCTATAAAAAGGAAGGAATTCTTACCATTT
The DNA here is from genome assembly GCA_004026665.1 of Murina feae. NCBI lineage: Eukaryota > Metazoa > Chordata > Mammalia > Chiroptera > Vespertilionidae > Murina > Murina feae. The sequence continues at coordinate 23,998 of PVJC01016001.1, forward strand.
GCAGCAGCATGGATGGAACTGGAGAGCATTATGCTAAGTGAAATAAGCCAGTCAATGAAAGAAAAATACCACATGATCTCACTTATTTATGGTTAATAAAGACCATTATAAATTGATGAACATAAACAGATACAGAGGCAGAACAGCATTGAACAGACTGTCAAACTATAGCTGGAAGGCTCAGGAGTGTTGGAGGGTAGTTAAGAGATGAACTGAAGGACTTGTATGCATGCATATAAGCATAATCAATGGACACAGACACTGGGGGGTAGGGGAGTAGGGGGGAAGGGCAAGGGGAAAAATGGAGACTTATTTAACACTCTGTAATACTTTAAGCAACAAAACAAAATTTTAAAAAATTAAAAAAAAAATTAGAGCCTCTAAAAAAAAGACATAAGGTAGCTGAATGGATAACAAAACATCACCCATATATATGCTGTCTACAAGAGACCCACATCAAAACAAAGGACTCACATAGACTGAAAATGAAGAGATGGAAAAATTTTTTCAGGCAAATGCAAGTGAAGAGAGCAAATCTGGGCTATATATGCTTATATCTGACAAAATAGACCTCGAAATGAAGACCATAACAAGAAATAAGGAAGGCAACTTCATAATACTAAAAGGATTGATTTGACAAGAGGTTATAACTCTGGTAAACATATATGCACCCAATACAGGAGCATTCAAATACATAGGAAAACTTCTGGAGGATATCAAGGGAGAAATCAACAGCAATACAATCATAGTAGGGGACTTTAATACCCCTGATATCACTGGATAAATCTTCTACACACAAAAAATTAACAAAGAAATAGCAATCCCAAATGACACTCTAGATCAGATGGAATTGACTGATATCTTCAGAACATTTCACCCCAAAGCTATGGAATATACATCCTTCTGAAGTGCATATAGGACATTTTCAAATATACACCTCAAGTCAGGACACAAAACAAGTTTCTATGAATTCAGATTCAAATCATATCAAGTATCTTCTCAGATCACAATGGCATGAAATTAAAATTAACTACAGTAGAAATGCTAAGAAACAATCAAACACATAGAGGCTAAATAGCATGCTATTAAACAATGAATGAGTTACCAAAGATATCAAAGAAGAAATAAAAAACATCCTGGAATGTAAGACGGGAAAACCATAAAAATCCTACAGGACTCCACAGGCAACAAAATAGCAGACATATGTTGCAGCAATATCTTTACAGACACAACTCCCAGGGCAATGGAGACTAAGGAAAAAATAAACAAATGGGAGGGACTACATCAAAATAAAAAGCTTCTGCACACCAAGAGAAATCATCAACAAAACAACAAGAAAGCCCACTGTATGGGCGAACATATTTGCCAATGATATATCCAATAAGGGCTTAATCTCCAAAATTTATAGAGAACACATACAACTTAACAAAAGGAAGATAATCCAATCAAAAAATGGTCAAAGGATGTAAGTAGACACTTTTCAAAAAAGGGCATACAGAAGGCCAAGAGACATATGAAAACATGCTCAAAGTCACTAATCATCCAAGAGATGCAAATCAAAACAATGAAATACCATCTCACACCTGTCAGAATGGCTATCATCAACAAATCATCAAACAACAAGTGCTGGCAAGGATGTGGAGAAAAAGGAACCCTCCTGCACTGCTGGTGGGAATGGAGATTTGTGCAGCCTCTGTGGAAGACAGTATGGAGTTTCTTCAAAAAGTTAATAATGGCCCTAACTGCTTTGGCTCATTGGATAGTGCATCGGCCTGCAGACTCGTGGGTCCCAGGTTCAATTCCAGTCAAGGACATGTACCTTGATTGCAGGCACATCCCCAGTAGGGAGTGTGCAGGAGGCAGCTGATCGATGTTTCTCTCTCATTGGTGTTTCTAACTCTAATCCCTCTCCCATCCTCCCTATAAAAAATGAATAAAATATATTTTTTTAAAACGTTAAAAATGGAACTCCTATTTGACCCAGTAATCCCACTCCTAGGACTATATCCCAAGAAACCAGAAACACCATTCAGAAAAAATATATGCACCCCTATGTTCATAGCAGCACAATTTACAATAGCTAAGATTTGGAAGCAGCCTAAGTGCCCATCAGCAGTTGAGTGGATTAAAAAATTGTGGTACATTTACACAATAGAATGCTATCTAATATAATAAAAGAGCAATATGCAAATTGACCATCACTCCGTTACACCCAAGCCATGCCCACCAGCCAAGCCATGCCCACCAGCCAATCAGAATGGCTGTATTCGAATTAACGAAGCTAAGATGGTGGCCGGCAGCCATGAAGTTAGAGCAAACAAGAGGCTTCCATTGTACCAGCAATGAAGGAAAGTGTCTGCCTAGGCCACTCAAGGCAACAAAGTTTCAATTATAGAAGCCACGGAGCTGAAGCAAACAGGAGGCTTCGTTGCCTGCCTAGGCCTCTGCTCAAGGCAACAAAGTTTCAATTATAGAAGATAAATAAACCACAGAAACCTGATTCCAGCCAGCCTCACTGGGACGTTGGGTCAATGGGAGCTGTGAGCAGCCTGAAAATGGCCCTCAGCCCCTCACCCAGTCTAGCCAGGCACCCAGTAGGAACCTGAACCCTGAAGGAACTGTGGGCAGCCTGAAAACGGTCCTCAGCCCCTCATCCAGGCTGGCCACACCCCCATTGGGTGAGAGTTCCCACTGGGGGGCTTGGCCAGCCTGCAAACAGCCATCAGCCCCTCACCCAGGCTAGCCAGGCATGCCAGCAGGTGGGCATCCCCTGTGGGGTCCCAGACTGTAAGAGAGCACAGGCTGGGCTGAGGGACCCCCTGAGTGCACAAATTTTTGTGCACCAGGTTCCTAGTGCCACTATAAAAAGGAAGCAACTTTTAACATTTGCAACATGGATGGAAGTAAAGAGCTTTATGCTAAGTGAAATAAGCCAGTTGGAGAAAGATAAATATCACATGATCTCACTCATATGTGGGTTATAGTGATCAACATAATTTGATAAACAAGAATAGATCCAGAGACAAATGGTAGGGGAGGGAGGGAGTAGAGAGCAACCAAAAGATTTGTATGAATGCATATTAGCATAACCAATAGACACAGAGACTGGGGCAGTGGGTACTTGCCCAGGGTGGGAATGGACTGGGGGGGGGGGTCAATACTTTTTTTGGTGCTCATGGTCTTTTTTTTAATCTTTATTGTTCAGATTATTACAGTTGTTCCTCTTTTTTCCCCCCATAGCTCCCTTCCTCCCAGTTACCACCCACTGTTCTCATCCGTAGGTGTACGATTATTGTCCAGTCTCTTTCCGCACCCCCAACACCTTTTTCCCCCCAAAAAATTGTCAGTCCAATCCCTTTCTATGCCTCTGATTCTATTCTATTTGCCAGTTTATTCTGTTCATCAGATTTTTTTATTCACTTGATTTTTAGATTCACTTGTTGATAGATATGTATTTGTTGTTCATAATTTTTATCTTTACTTTTTCTTCTTCCTCTTCTCAAAGGATACCTTTCAGCATTTCATATAATACTGGTTGGGTGATGATGAACTCCTTTAGCTTTTTTTGTCTGTGAAGCTCGTTATCCAACTCTCAATTCTGGATGATAGCTTTGCTGGGTAAAGTAATCTTAGCTGTAGGTTCTTGCAATTCATCACTTTGAATATTTCTTGCTACTCCCTTCTGGCCTGCAAAGTTTCTATTGAGAAATCGGCTGACAGACGTATGGGTTCCCCCTTGTAGGTAACTGACTGCTTTTCTCTTGCTGCTTTTAAAATTCTCTCCTTGTCTTTTGCTCTTGGCATTTTAATTATGATGTGTCTTGGTGTGGTTGTCCTTGGATTCCTTTTGTTTGGGGTTCTCTGCGCTTCTTGGACTTGGAAGTCTATTTCTTTTACCAGGTAGGGGAAGTTTTCTGTCATTATTTCTTCAAATAGGTTTTCAATATCTTGCTCTCTCTCTTCTTCTGGCACCCCTATAATTCTGATGTTGGTACACTTGAAGTTGTCCCAGAGGCTCCTTACACTATCTTCCTATTTTTGGATTCTTTTTTCTTTTTGCTTATCCATTTGGGTATTTTTTGATTCTTCGTATTTCAATTCTTTGACTTGATTCTTGCATTCCTCTAATCTGTTGTTGGATCTCTGTATAATATTCTTTATTTCAGTTAGTGTGTGCTTAATTTCTAGTTGGTCCTTTTTCATATCCTCAAGGGTCTCATTAGATTTATTAAGGATCTCACTAAATTTACCGGTGGTTTCTAGAAAATTCTTGAAAAACTGTAAAACCATGGTTTTGAACTCTATATCCAGTTGTTTGCTTTCCTCCATTTCTGTCATTTGTGATCTGTTTCTTTGTCTCCATATTTTGGCTGCTTCCCTGGGTTGATAGAGTGGCTTTCTGTGTTAGGTGATCACTGAGAGGAAATGAGCTCCAAGCCACTTGGTTATGCGAATCAGCTGTGTCTACAGTGGGAGAACTCCTGTGCTGGAGACACCCTTATGGGGCAAGAGTTGTTTCAGTGGGGCTTTGGTACAGGACCCCTGGGTACGCTGGCACTTGTATCTCCAAGGAGGTGCTATTTTTACCTTCTGCCTGGGGCTTCCCAGCCTTTTATATGCAAAAGTCTCTGCCAGCAGCTTGGGTCGGGTGGGGTCTCGGGGAGTCTACAGGATGGACCAACCAGCTATGGCAACTTCTCAGCCCTGCCCTAAGAGGTACCAGGTCTCAAGCTGCTCTGGAGTTTCTCCTGGCGCCTGATGGGTGCCAGACAGTCCAGCTCCTCCCTGTATGATTCTGAGTCCCCAGAGTCTCATCTAGAACTGGAGTTCAGAGCTATTGGGATCCTGTGCTTCCCTCTGGTACGAAATGCTGCCAGCCGTTTCCACAAGCCCTTTCTGCAAGCCCCTTCACGCACGCCTCTGTACCTCTGCACTTATTTTCCGCATCTTCTTTGAGTCTCAGTCTCTTTCTAGTTGTACAATTTCCACTCAGCCAGCCTTCCTGTGGCTCTGGGTGGTGTCCGTTTTTCTTTTTGTTGTTGTTTTAAAATAGTTGTGCATGGCCGCAATTCTGGTGTTCACCTATGCCACCATCTTGGGAGTTTTTTCAGGGGTCAATACTTTAGACAATTTTTTAATAAAGTATCCAGGAAACAAATGAAAATGAACACACAACAATCCAAAATCTTTGGGACACAGTCCTGAGAAGGAAGTTCATAACAATACAGGCCACCTCAAAAAAACAAGAAAAACTGGTAGTCAGTTATCTAACACTACAGCTCAACCATTTGGAAAGAGAACAACATGAAAAGCCTAGAGTAAGTAGAAGAAAGGAAATAATAAAGATCAGAGAGGAAATAAATAACATAGGGACAAAAAAAACAGTACAAAAGATCAATAAAACCAAAAGCTGGTTTTTTAAAAAAAAATAAACAAGACTGATGAACCTCTAGCCAGACTCATCAGGAAACAAAAATAAAACCAGAAATTAAAGAGGTTGACTAACAACTGACCCCACAGAAATATACAAAGGATTGTGAAAAAAAATACTATGAATGACTTTATTCCAACAAACAGGACAACCTAGAAGAAATGGACATATTCCTAGAAAAATACAATCTTCCAAAAATCAATCAGGAAGAATTAGAAACCTGAATAGGCTGATAACTACTGATGAAAGTGAATCAGTAATCAAAAACTCCCAGCAAATAAAAGCCATGGTCCAGATGCTTTCACAGAGGAGTTTTACCAAATATTCAAAGAAGAACTAACACCTACCCTTCTCAAACTAATCACAAAAAATTGAAAATGAAAAAACAATTCCAAGCTCTTTCTCTGAGGCCAAATTCCAAAATCAGATAAAGACACAATAAAGAAGGAGAACTATAAGCCAGTATCCCCAATGAGCATAGATGGTAAAATCCTCAACAAAATTTTAGCAAATCAGATCCCTCACTACATGAAAAAGGTCATACACCATAATCAAGTGAGATTTACTTTGGGGATGCAAGGCAGGTACAATATTCAAAAATCAATAAACATGATACAGCACACACAAACTGAAATACAAAAAAATCACAGGATGATAGAATTTGATGCAGAAATATCATTTAACAGACTCCAACTTGCATTTTTTATAAAAACTCTCAGCAGAGTGGGAATAGTAATAGAAGTCATATGTGACAACCCTACAGTCAACATCATACTCAATGGGAAAAAAACTAAAACCATTTACCCTAAAGACAGGAACGAGACAGGGATGCCCTCTTTCACCACAATTGTATAACATAGTACTGGAAGTCCTGCCCATAGCAATCAGACAAAAGAAGAAATAAAAGGCAATAAGACAAGAAGAAGAAATAAAAGCCAAATTGGAAAGAAGATAGTAAAACTCTCATTATTTGCACATAAAAAAACCTAAAGACTCCATAAACATAACTAATAGGTATAATAAATGAATTCAGAAACATAGCAGGATACAAAATTAACACCCAAAAAATCCATAGCATTTTATACACCAATAATGAACTCTCATAAAGACTTTTTTTAAAATCGCATTTACCATTACAACAACAAAAATAATGTATTTACAAATAAACTTAACCAAGAAGGTAAAAGACCTGTGTTTAGAAAACTACAAGACATTGAAAAAATGGATAGAGGAAGATACACACAAGTAGAAGAATATACGATGTTCATGGATTGGTAGAATCTACATCATTAAAATGTCCATACTACCGAAAGCAATCTATAGATTCAATGCAATCCCTATTAAAATACCAACAGCATATTTCACAGACCTAGAACAAACATTCCAAAACTTTGTATTGTAAAACCAAAACAGACCCCGAATAACCACAGCAATCATGAGAAAGAAGAACAAAGTTGAAGTAATCACAATACCAGATACCAAGTTATACTACAAAGCCACTGTGCTCAAACTAGCCTGGTACTGGCACAAGAACAGGCATATAGATCAATGGAACAGAACAGAGACCCCAGAAATCCACCCAAGCCACTATGCTTAATTAATATTAGACAAAAGAGGCAAGAACATACATTTCAGCAGAAACAGTCTCTTTAATAAGTGGAATAGCGAAAATTGGGAAGGTACATGCAAAAATGAAATTAGACCACCAAATTACACCATAAAAAATAATAAACTCAAAATGTATAATAGACTTAAATGTAATACATGAAAACATAGAAGTCCTAGGAGAAATCATTCGCATCAAAATCTCAGATATCTCTGTTTATCAATACTTCTCTTAGGACAATTAAAACTAATGAGAAATAAACAAATGGGACTACATTAAAATAAATGGCTTCTGCAATGCAAAAGAAACCATCAACAAAATAATAAGAGAGCCCACTACATGGGAGAACATATTTGCCAATAATAAATCCCATAAGGGGTTAATCACCATAATATATAGGGAACTCGTACAACTTAACAAAAGGAAGACAAACAATCCAATTCAAAAATGGGCAAAGGACCTAAATAAACCCTTCTCCAAAGTGGACATACAGATGGTCAAGAGACATATGAAAAAATGCTCAAAGTCACTAATCATCCAAGAGATGGAAATTAAAATGACAATAAGAAATCACTTCACAGCTGTCAGAATACTATCATCAGTAAATCAACAAACCAGAAGTGTGGCAAGGTTATGGAGAAAAGGGAACGCTATTACACTGCTGGTGGGAATGCAGACTGGTGCAGCCAATATGGAAAACAGTATGGAGTTTCCTCAAAAAAATTAAAAATGGAACTCCAATTTGACCCAGTGATCCCACTTCTAGGAATATATCCTAAGAAATCCAAAACACCAATAGGAAGGAATATATGCACCCCTGTGTTCATAACAACACAATTTCCAATAGCTCAGATTTGGAAACAGCCTGCGTGGCCACCAGCAGATGGATGGATAAAAAACCGATGGTACATTTACACAATGGAATATGATGTGGCAATACAAAAGAAAGAAGTCCTGCCATTTGCAACAGCATGGATGGACTTGGAAAATATTATGCTAAGCAAAATAAGCCAGTCATAAAAAGATAAGTATTTCATGATCTCACTCATATGTGGAATCTAATAAACCAAATAAACTGATGAACAAAAATAGACCCAGAGACATATTGGGTTGCAAGTTCAATCCCAAGCCCCAATTGGGCCGCATGGAGGATGCCAACCATTGATGTGTCTCTCTCATATTAATATTTCTCTCTCTTTTTCCCTCCTTCCCTCTCCCCACATTCTCACTAAAAAATCTATGGAAAAATATCCTCTGGAGAGGATTAACAACAACAACAAGACATAAAGTTTATTTTAAAAGAGTCCATCAGAAATGAAAAATACTACATGTGAAATCAAGAATGTTAATAGAAGAAATCAAAGTCAGACTAGATGACGCAGAGGACTAAATCAGTGATTTGGAAGACCAGATAACAGAAAACAATAACAACAAAGATGCCCAGCCAGCATGGCTCAGTGGTTAAGTGTCAACCTATGAACCAAGAGGTCACAGTTCGATTCCCAGTCAGGGTACATGCCCAGGTTACAGGGTCCATTCCAAGTGCGGGGCATAAAGGAGTCAGCCAATCAATGATTCTCTCACATCTTGATGTTTCTATCTCTCTCCCTCTCCCTTTCTGAAATCAATAAAAATCTATCTATAATAATAAAAGTGCAATATGGTAATTAGACTGGATGTCCTTCTGGACAACCTTCCAGACGAAGCCTGGACTATGAAGGAAGCCCAGGTCTCAGGTTCCAGAGGGAAGCCAGTGCCAGCTGTTAGGGGAAAGAAGGCCTACTCTTGCATGAATTTTGTGCACATGGCCTCTAGTTTTTTAATAATAACAGCAAAGAAAAAATAATTGAAAGGGAGGTAACAACATCTGCATTATATGGATATCACAAGGAGAATAGAGAGAGAAAGGAATTTAGAACCTATTTGAAGATATAATGACTCAACACATACAATGAAGTAAATAAAAGTCTACTCAATAATGGTGTTGGAAAAGTTAACTTTCACGTATCTAAAATGATATTGGATATATGCAAAAAACGTGAAACTATCTCCTGCTTACACCAAATACAAGAATAAACTCAAAATTTATTAAAGAATTCAATGGAAGACTTGAAATCATAAAACTCTTAGAAGAAAACATAGGCAGTAAAATCTTGGACATTCTCCTTAGCAATATTTGTTCTGACATATCTCCTCAGTCAAAAAAAATAGAAGAAAAAATAAATGGAACTACATCACACTAAAAAGATTGTGCACACCACAGGCAATCATCAACAAAATGAGACAACCTTTTAAACATAAGAAGATATTTTTCAATGATACATATTTAGTAAGAAGTTAATATCCAAAATTTATAAAGAACTTATACAGCTCAACACTCAAAAAACAAACAAACCAATTTAAAAATGGGCAGAGAAACCCTGGCTCAGTTGGCTGGGTAATCGAAAAGAATATGATATTCTTCCTAACCTAGCTAAATCACTTTCTCTTAATATTTGTATTCACGGTCTTTAGAGTTTTATTAACCATTTCCAAGTTCTTGATATATTTTCCCCTAAAATTAAGAGTTTTACTACTATCATTCTTACAGCATTTTTCTTCTGTTAAAAAAATAGTCATTTAGACCGTACAACTCACAGAAACAGTTCCAAGTCTGAACGCACACAAAAGGCACCTTCCTTCACTTGATGATGCATCCAGAAAGCTTCTGTAAGTCATGGCTGGAGCAGCTGAGCCGCCATTGCCCAGAGAGAGAAAAGAATAAGCCATGTATGTCCTCCTCGGAGCGCTACCTGGCCCCGCGCTGCATGCCGGGACCTGCAAACACCGAGCACGCCACCTGCGTGCGTCCCCACCCACCCGCTGCGTGCAGCGGCTTAACCGCCACTCTCCATTTGACGCATGCGCACGCCTTCCAAGATAGCCAGGAATAGGCTTCTCCCGGGATGTGTGGGTTCCTCCAGGCTCAGCCAATGAGAGCATCAGATGCCTTTGCTGTTGCCCAATGGGGCTTCGAGTGTCTGGGGGGCGAGGCTGGCCCCGCCTTCCGAGCCTGGCTGACACCAGCACAGAAGTCAGGGCTGGGCCAGAGTGCGCTCGGGGACGCACGTTTACAACCATTAGATTTCTGTGACAATTCTCTGGAAGCAGGTGGAATTGGGTCCTTTAAAGAGTCAAAGGGGGCTGGGGACGGAGATTCCTGGGGCCTGAGGAACCAGATCACCAAGCGGGCAGCGGACTCCCGGGTCTGAGGGGGGCG
>PVJC01016002.1:0-34284 GCA_004026665.1 Murina feae
GACAGTCTGTTCGATGCTTCTATGTTTCTGGATCTATTTTTGTTCATCAGTTTATGTTGTTCATTATATTCCACAAATGAGTGAGAACATGTGATATTTACCTTTCTCTGACTGGCTTATTTTACTTACCATGATGCTCTCTAGGTCCATCCATACTGCTGCAAATAGTAAGAGTTCCTACTTTTTTACACAGTGTAGTATTCCATCATGTAGATCAACCATGTCAAAGCTGGAAGCATGCAGCCCACATCAAAAAATTTTGCAGCCCAGCTAATATAACAGTATGTAAGAAATGTTTTAATAAAAATTTCATAGCTTAATTTTTATAAGATACTGCTATAAATAATCATAAAAAATGAACTACAACCTTTGCTAATGACTGATTACTATAATCGTGTTGCATTCATTTCCCTTATGCGGCTTACAAGGAAGGGCATCATTTTTCTCCACTAATAATAGCAGTGAATATTTTAGCAGTCGATTGCCACATCATTAGTCTTGTACTGCCTTGTTTGGTGTGCAGAACAGGAAATGTTTCACTTTCAGAGAACAAAAAAAAAATGGGTCTATTTGTGTTATGTGTAATAATTTGTGCAATTAATCAGTGTCTAATAAGTTAATGTTCAAGAAAAGATATTAATTTTATTTAAATGTTCTATTATTTTATGCTAAAGATTATTGCTTTATTTCAGCCTTTTGTATTCATCATGTCTCTATTGAAATAAACCTACGTTTCTATGAAAATTGAAGCTTTTGTTTTTTTGCAGCCTACATAAACTTAAACCTCGTTTATTTGGCCCATGTTAGCCTTTGAGATTGACATGCTTGTTCTAGAGGATAAGGTATAAAAGTCCTTTGGTTGATCTCTTAACCCCAACCCTCCCCGGCCTTCCCAGTGTAGTTTGACAGTCTGTTCGATGCTGCTCTGCTTCTGTATCTATTTTTGTTCACCAGTTTATAATGGTTATTATTATCCATAAATAAGTGAGATCACATGGTATTTTTCTTTCATTGACTGGCTTATTTCACTTAGCATAATGCTCTCCAGCTCCATCCATGCTGCTGCAAATGGTAAGAATTCCTTCTTTTTTACAGCAGCATAGTATTCCATTGTGTAGATGTACCACAGTTTTTTAATCCACTCATCTGCTGATGGCACTGAGGCTGTTTCCAAATCTTAGCTATTGTAAATTGTGCTGCTATGAACATAGGGATGCATATGTCCTTTCTGATTGCTATTTCTGACTTCTTGGGATACATTCATAAAAGTAGGATTACTGGGTCATATACAAGTTCCATTTTTAATGTTTTGAGGAAACTCCATATAGTTTTCCCAAGTGGCTGTATCAGTCTGCATTCCCACCAGCAGTGCAAGAGGAGGGTTCCTTTTTCTCCACATCCTGGCCAGCACTTGCTTGTTGATTTGTTGATGATAGCTATTCTGACAGGTGTGAGATGGTACCTTATTGTCATTTTGATTTGCATCTCTCAGGTGATTAGTGACTTTGAGCATGTTTTCATATGTCTCTTGGCCTTCCTTATGTCTTCTTTCAAAAAGTACCTATTTAGATCCTTTGCTCATTTTATTTTTGGATTGGGTTGTTATCTTTGTTTTGTCAAACTGTATGAGTTCCCTGTAAATGTTGGAGATTAAACCCTTATTGGTGATAACATTGGCAAATATGTTCTCTCATGCAATGGGCTCTCCTGCTCTTTTTTTGATGGTTTCTTTTTCTGTGCAGAAACTTTTTATTTTGATGAGGTGCCATTTGTTTATTTTCTACTTAGTTTCCATTACCCTATTGGTAAAGATATTGCTACAGCATATGTCTGCTATTTTGCTGCCTATGGATTCTTCTAAGATTTTTATGGTTTCCTGTTTTATGTTTAAGTCCTTTATCCATTTTGAGTTTATTTTTATATGCGGTGAGTAGTTTTATTTTTGCATGTATCTGCCCAATTTTCCAACACCATTTATTGAAGAGACTGTCTTGACTCCAGTGTATGCTCTTCCCTTCTTTGTCAAATATTAATTTAGCAAAATGACTTGGGTCGATTTCTGGGTTCTCTGTTCTGTTCCATTGGTCTATATGTCTGTTGTTGTGCCAGTACCAGGCAATTTTGAGAACAGTGCCTTTGCAATATAACTTGATATGTGGTATTTGTGATCCCTCCAACTTTGTTCATTCTCAAGATTGCTGTGGCCATTCAGGGCCTTTGTTTATTTCATATGAAATTTTGGAGATTTTTTTTCTAAGTCTTTAAAATATGCTGTTGGTATTTTAATGGGGAGTGCATTGAATCTGTATATTACTTTGAGTGGTATGGACATTTTAATGATGTCCATTCTACCAAAGCACAAGCAGGGTATATTCTTCCCTTTGTTTATGTCCTTTTCTATCTCTTTTTTCAATGTCCTGTAGTTTCCAGAGTACAGGTCTTTTACTTCAATAGTTAAGTTTATTCCTAGGTATATTAACATTTTATGTTGCAATGGTAAATGGGCTTATTTAGTTTATCTTTCTGTGAGTTCATTATTGGTGTATAAAAAAAAAGCCATAGATTTCTGGGTGTTAATTTTGTATTTTGTTACATTGCCAAATTCATTTATTAAGTCTAGTAGTTTTTGGTTGGAATCATTAGCATTTTCTATGTACAATATCATGCCATCTGAGAATAATGACAGTTTTACTTCTTTTTCAATTTAGATGCCTTTTATTTCTTCTTGTCTGACCACTATGACTAGCACTTCCAATACTATATCAAATAGGAGTGGTGGAAGTGGGCGTTCCTATCTTGTTCCTATTCTTAGGGGAAATGGTTTTAGATTTTGGTCATTAAGTTTTTTGTATAAGGCTTTTATTATGTTGAGGTATGATCCCTCTATTCCCACTTCGCTGAGAGTTTTTATCAAGAAAGCATGTTGGATTTTGTTGGATGCTTTTTTCTGCTTCAATTGATATGATTATGTGATTTTTACTTCTCAATTTGTTTAGGGGATGCATAACATTTATTGATTTGTGGCTATTATACCCACCTTGCATCCCCAGAATAAATGCCACTTGGTCATGGGGTATGATCTGTCTGATGTATTGCTGGATCTGATTTGCGAGAATTCTGTTGAGGATTTTAGCTTCTATATACATCTGAGATATTGGCCTGTAATTCTCTTTCTTTGTAGTGTCTTTATCTGGTTTTAGGATTAGGGAAATGCTGGCTTCAAATAAGGAGCTTAGAAGTGTGCCTTCCTCCTGAATTTTTAAAAATAGTCTGAGGAGGATAGGTTTTTGTTCTTCTTTGAATGTTTGGCAAACCTCAGCTGTGAAGTTATCCGGACCTGAGCTTTTGTTTGATGGAAGTTTTTGGATTACTGCTTCATTTTCATTGGTAGTTATCACCCAATTTAGGTTTTTTAATTCTTCCTGATTGAGTTTTGGAGGACTGTATTTTTCTATGAATATGTCTATTTTATCTACACTGCCCACATTGTTGGAGTAGAGTTGTTCATAGTATTTTCTTACAATCCCTTCTATGTCTGTGGGGTCAGATGTTACTTCACATCTTTCATTTCTGATTTTGTTTATTTAGGTCCTTTCTTTTTTGTTGTTGTTGTTCTTGTTGTTGATCTTAGATACAGGTTGATCAATCTTGTTTATCCTTCAAAGAACTAGCTCTTTGTTCTATTAATCTATTATTTATTTATTTATTTGTCTCCATGTCGTTCATTTCCACTCTGATGTTTATTATTTCCTTCCTTCTGCTTACTCTGAGCTTTCCTTGTTGCTCTTGTTGCTCTCTTTCTAATTGTTTGAGTTGTAGGGTTAAACAATTTGTTACCAGTTTTTCTTTTTATTGAGGGAGGCCTCTAAAGCTATGAATTTTCCTCTCAGGACTGCTTTCACTGTGTGCCATCCATTTTTGATTCTTGTATTTTCATTGTTATTTGTTTTCAGGATGTTTTTTATTTCTACTCTGATCTCATTGGTAACTCATTTTTTTAAAGGTATTACAAATGTGTTTTTACCCCCTTTTGTCCCCTCATCCTCGCAGTCCTGCCTTCATCCTCACACCTTGTTGTCTGGTCCCTTGCTATGTTTGTATGCATGCATAAAAGTCCTTTGGTTGATCTCTCTCCTTCACTCCACCCTCCCCTATTTTCCCTCTGAGGTTTGAGCATCTGATCGATGCTTCTCTGTCTCTAGATGTTTTTGTTCATCGGTTTATGTTGTTCATTATAGTCCACAAATGAGTGAGATCATGTGACATTTATCTTTCTCTGACTGACTTATTTCAGTTACCATAAAGCTCTCTAGCTCGAGCCATGCTATTACAAATGGTACGAGTTCCTTCCTTTTTACTGCAGCACAGTATTCCATTGCATAGATGTGCCAAAGATTTTTAATCCACTCATCTGATGATGGGCATGTAGGCTGATTCAAAATCTTAGCTATTATAAATTGTGCTGCTATGAACATAGGGATGCATACATCCTTTCTGATTGGTGGTTCTGGTTTCTTAGGATATATTCCTAGAAGTGGGATCACTGGGTCAAATGTAAGTTCCATTTTTAGGTTTTGAGGAAACTCATTAATATTCTCCACAGTGGCTGCACCAGTCTGCATTCCAACCAGCAGTGCAAGAGGAGGGTTCCTTTTTCTCCATATCCTCGCAAGCATTTGTGATTTGTTCATTTGTTGATGATAGCCATTCTGACAGGTATGAAGAGGTTCCCCATTGTCATTTCGATTTTCATTTCTCAGATGATTAGTGACTTTGAGCATGTTTTCATAAGTCTCTTGGCCATCCTTATGTCTTCTTTAGAAAAGTATCTATTTAGATTCATTGCTCACTTTTTGATTGGGTTGTTTATCTTCCTTTTGTTAAGTTGCATGTGTTCCCTGTAAATGTTGGAGATTAAACCCTTATTGGAGATATCATTGGCAAATATGTTCTCCCATTCAGTGGATTTTCTTGTTGTTTTGTTGATGTGTTGTTGTTTTTTTCCATGCAGAAGCTTTTTATTTTGATGTAAGCCCATTTGTTTATTTTCCCTTTAGTTTCCATTGCCCTAGGAGCTGTGTGAGTGAAGATATTGGTTGGACACATATCTGAGATCTTGCTGTCTATGGATTCCTCTAGTATTTTTATGGTTTCCTGTCTTGCATTTAAGTCCTTTATCCATGGTGAGTTTATTTTTGTGTGTGGTGTAAGTTGGTGGTCTAGTTTCATTTTTTTTTGCATGTGTCTGACCAAGTTTCCCAGTGCCATTTATTAAAGAGACTGTTTTGACTCTGTTGTATATTCTTGCCTCTTTTGTGAAATATTAATTGAGCGTATTGGTTTGGGTCGATTTCTGGGTTCTCTATTCTATTTCATTGATCTATATGTCTGTTCTTGTGCCAGTACCGGCAGTTTACAGAACAGTAATACAGCTGTGTAATACAGCTTGATATCGGGTATTGAGATCCCTCCTACATTGTTCTTCTTTTTCAGGATCACTGCAGCTATTCTGTTGTTTTGTTGCTGTTGTTGTTTTTCTATTTTACATGAATTTTTGGAGAGTTCTTTCTAGATTTGTGAAATATGCCATTGGTTTTTTAATGGGGAGTGCATTGAATTTATAGACTGTTCTGGGTACTTTGAACACTGTAATGATGTTGATTCTACCAATCTATGAATACAGTATGTTCTTCAATCTGTTGATGTCTTCCTCTATCTCTTTTTACAATGTCTTGTAGTTTTCTGAGTACAGGTCTTTTACCTCCTTAGTTAAGTTTATTCCTAGTATCTTAATTTTTTGTGCAATGGTAAATGTGATTGTTTTTGTAATTTGTCTTTCTGTAGGTTCACTGTTGGTGTTTACAACTGCCATAGATTTCTTGGCATTAATTTTGTATCCTGCTACATTGCCAAATTCATTTATTAAATCTAATAATTTTTTGATGGACTCTTTAGGGTTTCCTACATACAGTTTCATGTCATCTACAAATAAGGACAATTTTACTTCTTTTTCAATTTGGGTGCCTTTTATTTCTTCTTCCTGTCTGATAGCTATGGCTAGTACTTCTAGTACTTTGTTGAACAGGAATGGTGAAAGTGGGCATCCCTGTCTTGTTCCTGTTCTTAAGGGAAATGGTTTTAGATTTTGTCCATTGAGTATAATGTTGGCTGTAGGTTTGTCATAAAAGCTTTTATTGTGTTGAGGTATGATCCTTCTATTCCCAGTTGGAGGAGTGTTTTTATCAAAAAAGGGTGCTGGACTTTGTCAAATACCTCTTCTACATGAATTAACATGATTATGTGATTTTTGTCTCTTAATTTGTTTATGTCATGTATCACTTTTATGGAATTGCAAATATTGTACCAGCCTTGAATCCCTGGAATAAATCCCACTTGGTCATGGTCATGGTGTATAATTTTTCTAATGTAATGCTCGATCTGGTTTGCTAGAATTTGTTGAGGATTTTAGCATCTATATTTATCAGGGATAATAGCCTGTAATTCCCTCTCATTGTGGTGTGTTTATCTGGTTTCGGAATTAGGGTAATGCTGGCTTCATAGAAAGAGCTTAGAATTGTGCCTGCCTCTTGAATTTTTTGTCATAGTCTGAGAAGGGTTGGTTTTAATTCTTCTTTGAATCGTAAAACTCCCATATGAAGCCATATGATTAAGGGCTTTTGTTTGCTGGAAAGTTTTTGATTACTGTTTCAATTTGGAAAGTAGTTATTCGCCTATTCAGATTTTTTTATTCTCCTTCATGGAGCTTTGGAAGCTTGTATTTTTCTAGGAATGTGTCCATTTCATCAAGGTTGTCCAGTTTTTTGCAGTAGAGTTGTTCATAGTATTTTTTTTTTTTTTTTACAATCCTTTGTATATCAGTACGGTCAGTTGTTACTTCACCTCTTTCATTTCTGGTTTTGTTTATTTAGGTCCTCTTTGTTTCTTGGTGAGCCGGTAAGACGTCCATCAATCCTGTTTATCCTTTGAAAGATCCTTTGTATCGATTTTTTTTTTTTTTGGTCTCTATGTCATTTACTTCTGCTCTGATCTTTATTAATTCCTTCTTTCTTGATACTGGGGCTTTTCTTGTTGCTCTCTTTCTAACTCTTTGAGTTGTAGGGTTAGATAATTTATTACCAGTTTTTCTTGTCTATTTTTATTGAGGTAGGACTGTAGAGCCATGAACTTCACTCTCAAGACTACTTTCATTGTGTCCCATAGGTTTTTTTAAAAATAGATCTTTATTGTTCAGATTATTATAGATGTTCCTCTCTTTTTTTTTTATCCCATAGCTTCCCTCCACCTGGTTCCCACACAACCCCATGCCCTTACCCCTGCCACTGTCCTCATCCATAGGAATATTTTTTGTCCAGTCTCTTCCCGCACCCCTCACACCCTCTTGCCCCCCGAGAATTGTAAGTCCATTCCCTTTCTATGCCCCTGCTTCTATTATATTCACCAGTTTATAATGTTCATCATATTTTTTATTGACTTAATTTTTATAAACAGTTGCTGATACATATGTATTTGCTGTCACTTTGTTGTTCATAATTTTTATCTTTACCTTTTTATTCTTCTTCTTAAAGAATATACTTCAGCATTTCAAGGAATCCTGCTTTGGTGATGATGAACTCCTTTAAATTTTTCTTGTCTGTGAAGCTCTTCAATTCTACATGATAGCTTTGCTGGGTAGAGTAATCTTGGTTGTAGGTTCTTGCTATTCATCACTTTGAATATTTCTTGCCACTCCCTTCTGGCCTGCATGGTTTCTGTTGAGAAATCAGCTGAGAGTCGTATAGGTACTCCATTGTGGGTAACTAACTACTTTTCTCTTGCTCCTTTTAAGATTCTCTCTTTATCTTTTGCCCTTGGCATTTTAATTATGGTGTGTCTTGGTGTGGTCCTCTTTGGTATCATCTTCTTTGGGGTTCTCTGTGCCCTGGACTTGTAAGTCTATTTCTTTCACCAGGTAGGAGAAATTTTCTGTCATTATTTCATCAAATAGGTTTTCAATATCTTGCTCTCTCTCTCCTTCTGGCACCCCCATAATTCAGAAGTCCCTACATTTGAAGTTGTCCCAGAGGCTCCTTGCACTATCTTCATATTTTTGGATTATTTTTTCCTTTTGCTTTTCCTGTTGGCTGTTTTTTGCTTCTTTGTATTTCATATCTTTGACTTGATTCTTGGGATCCTCTAGTCTGCTGTTGGATCTCTATATATTATTCTTCATTTCAGTCAGTGTATGTTTAATTTCTGACTGGTCTTTTCCCATTTATTTTTTTTTTTTTTCGTATTCTCATTAAGATCCTTGAAGGTCTCACTAAGTTCCTCAGAGGTTTGTAGAAGATTGTTGAGTAGCCTTATAACTGTGGTTTTGAACTCTATATCCAGTAGTTTGCTTTCGTACTTTTATTTGTTGCGTGTTTCTTTGGGTCTGCATTTTGGCTACTTCCCTGTGTTGATAGAGTGGCTTTGTGTGGTAAGAGTCCCATTGGGCCCAGTGGCTCAGCCTCCGCAATCACCGTGGGTTGGACACTCTTGTTGTACTGTGCTGGGTGCACAGTCTTGTTGTAATTAAGCATTGATTGCTGTTGGTATCATTGGGAAGACATGACCTCCAGGCCAATTGACTGCATGGACCCGCTTTGTCTGTAGTGGAAGAGCTGCTGTGCAGGAGACACCCTTATGGAGCAGGACTTGCTTCAGTGAGGCTTTGGTGCTCACTGAGTCTGCCTTTTGAGTGTGTCTCTTATGGATCTGAGGAGTTGAAATCTGGTATCTGACTACTGGGTATACTGGTTCCTGCATCTCCAAGGAGGTGCTAAGTTAGTTGCTGTGTGAATCCACCCAGCAGGAGCTACAGTGATATCTACAGATTTCTCCTATTTGTTTGGGGTTTGGAACTTTTGGAGCTTGCTGACCCAGCTGCAGTTTGTTAGGTTAGGCTCCAGGCGGACCGGTGATTCCTTTGCGCCACTGCACACAGCTTGGATGAGATTGTAAATTGGATGGTGTGGGGACTCAGAGAATCACCAAGGCTGAGCAAACAATGATGGAGTGATCGCTATCCTCAGCTATCTGTTCCTCTCTGTGTCTCCATGTCCCTTAGTACCCAGTAACAATGATCACTGCAAGCATCTGCGACAAAGTCACCCTTGCTTTCTGACCTGATGCCAGACAACCCAGCCTTTTCCTGGAAACAAGTTCAGTGCAGTCAGGAAGTTAGAATCTCCCTTCTGATTGAAAAAAAACAGTGAAGCCAGGTGCTGCCGCAGCTGTTTTGAGTGCCTCTGTACCTATGTTCTTGGTGCCTCTGCACCTTCTACCCAGTCTCAATGCACCTCCTTTCTTTCCTTCTAGTTGTAGAACTTCCACTAAGTCTGCTTCCCACTGGTTCTGGATGCTTTGCCTTTATTTGTAGTTTCAATGTGGTTGTGAGAGGCAGCTCATACAGGTAAATACCCTATGCCGCCATCTTGGTTCTCTCTCTGTCCCATAGATTTTTTTTTATTACATACAGTTTGAAAATATTAGTACATATATCTCTTTTTCCCCTGCCCTTCCCTCCGCCTCCCCTACACCCCAGTGTTCTGCGTCCAGTGGTTATGCTTAAATGCATGCATAAAAGTCCCTTGGCTGTTCTGTTACCCCCCCCCCCACACAAGGTCCCTGTCCTTGTTGTCCCATAGATTTTTTTTATTGTGTTTTCATTGTTATTTTTTTCCAGGATGCTTTTTATTTCTTCTTTGATCTCTTTGATAACCCAGTCATTCTTTAATAGTATGCTATTTAACCTCCAAGTGTTTGATTTTTCTTCATTGGTTTTACTGTAGTTGATTTCTAGTTTTCTGCCATGGTGGTCTGAGAAGATTCTTATTATGTTTTTCTACCCTCTTGAATTTGAAGGGACTTTGCCTGTGTCCTAATATGTGGTCTATCTTTGAAAATGTCCTGTGTGCACTGGAGAAGAATGTATATTCTGTAGCTTTGGGATGAAATGTTCTGAAGATGTCAATTAAGTCCATCTGATCTAGTGAGTCATTTAGGATTGCTGTTTCTTTCCTGATTTTTTGTTTAGAGGATTTGTCAAGTGGTGTCACTGGGGTATAAAAGTCTTCTACTATGACTGTATTGCTGTCTATTTCTGCCTTGTTATCTTCCAGAAGTTGTGTTATGTATTTGGGTGCTCCTGTATTGGGTGCATATATGTATACCAGAGTTATATCTTCTTGTTGAATTGCTCCCTTTAGTATTATGCAGTGGCCTTCCTTTTGTCTTGCTATAGCCTTTGAGGTCTATTTTGTCAGATATAAGTATCACAACTGCAGCTTTTTTTCTCATTCCATTTGCCTGAAAAAAATTTTTCTATCCCTTCACTTTCAGTATCTGTGAATCCTTTGTTCTGAGGTGGGTCTCTTGCAGACATTAAATATATGGGTCATGTTTTCTTATCTATTCAGCTATCCTATGTCTTTTTGTTTGTTTATTTTATTGCTTAACATATTACAATGAGTGATAGATAGGTCTCCATTTTTTCCCTTGCCCTTCCCCCCTCCTCCCATACCCCCCAGTGTCTTGTATCCATTGATTATGCTCATATGCATGCATGCAAATCATTCAGTTGATCTCTTAACTCCCCCCAACCCTCCCCAGCCTTCCAGCTGTAGGTTGACAGTAAGTTCAATGTTATTCTGCCCCTGTATTTGTTTATGTTTATCAATTTATAATGGTCTTTATTATCCATAAATAAGTGAGATCATGTGGTATTTTTTCTTTCATTGACTGGCTTATTTCACTTAGCATAATGCTCTCCAGTTCCATCCATGCTGCTGCAAATGGTAAGAATTCCTTCTTTTTTACAGCAGCATAGTATTCCATTGTGTAGTTGTACCACAGTTTTCCAATCCATTCGTCTGTTGACGGGTACTTAGGTTGTTTCCAAATCTTAGCTATGGTAAATTGTGCTGCTATGAACATAGGGATGCATATCTCCTTTCTTATTGGTGTTTCTGGTTTCTTGGGATATATTCCCAGAAGTGGGATCACAGGGTCAAATGGGAGTTCCATTTTTAAATTTTTGAGGAAACGCCATACTGTCTTCCATAGAGGCTGCACCAGTCTGCATTCCCACCAGCAGTGCAGAAGGGTTCCTTTTTCTCCACATCCTCTCTAGCACTTGTAATTTGTTGATTTGTTGATGATAGCCATTCTGACAGGTGTGAGACGATATCGCATTGTTGTTTTGATTTGCATCTCTCATATAATTAGTGACTTTGAGCATGTTTTCATATGTCTTTCAGACTTCTGTATGTCTTCTTTTGAAAAGTGTCTATTGAGGGCCATTGCCCATTTTTTGATTGGATTGTTTATCTTTCTTTTGTTAAGTTGTATGAGTTCCCTGTAAATGTTGGCTATTAAACCCTTATTGGTGATATCATGGGCAAATATGTTCTCCCATGCAGTGGGCTTTGTTGTTTTGTTGATGGTTTCCTATGCTGTGCAAAGGTTTTTCTTTTGATGTAGTCCCATTTGTTTATTTTCTCTTTAGCTTCCATTGCCCTAGGAGCAGTATCAAGGAAGATATTCCTCCAGCATATGTTTGCAATTTTGCTGCCTGTGTATTTCTCTAGTATTTTTATGGTTTTCTTTCTTACGTTTAAGTCCTTTATCCATTTTGAGTTTATTTTTGTGTATGGTGTGAGTTGGTGATCTAGTTTCATCTTTTTGCATGTATCTGTCCAATTTTCCCAACAGCATTTATTAAAGAGACTGTCTTGACTCCATTGTATTCTTTTGGCTCCTTTATTGAATATTAACTGGGCACAGTGGTTTGGGTCAATTTCTGGATTCTCTATTCTATTCAATTGATCTATATGTCTGTTCTTGTGCCAGTACCAAGCTGTTTTAAGAACAGTGGCTTTGTAATACAGCTTGATATCTGGTATTGTGATCCCACCTACTTTGTTCTTCTTTCTCAGGGTTGCTGCAGCTACTCGAGGTCTCTTTTTATTCCAGATGAATTTTTGGAATGTTGGTTCTAGATCTGTGAAATATGCTGTTGTTATTTTAATGGGGATTGAATTGAATCTATAGATTGCTTTGGGAAGTATGGACATTTTGATGATATTGATACTACCAATTCATGAACATGATATGTTCTTCCATCTGTTTATGTCTTCCTTTATCTCTTTTTTCAGTGTCCTGTAGTTTTTTGCATATAAGTCTTTTACCGCCTTAGTTAACTTTATTCTGAGGTAGTTCAATTTTTTTGGTGCAATGGTAAATGGGATGGTTTTTTTAATCACTCTTTCTGTAAGTTCACTATCAGTGTAAAGAAGTGCCACAGATTTCTTGGCATTAATTTTGAATCCTGCAACATTGCCAAATTAATTTATTAAGTCTAATAATTTTTTGATGGAGTCTTTAGGATTTTCTATGTACAGTATCATGTCATCTGCAAATAAGGACAGTTTTATTTCTTCTTTTCCAATTTGGATGCCTTTTATTTCTTCTACTTGTCTGATCGCAGTGACTAGTACTTCCAGTACTATGTTGAACAGGAGTGGTAAAAGGGGGCATCCCAGTCTTGTTCCTGTTCTTAGGGGAAATGATTTTAGTTTATGACCATTAAGTATGATGTTGGCTGTGGGTTTGTCATATATGGCTTTTATTATGTTGAGGAATGATTCTTCTATTCCCACCTTGCTGAGGGTTTTTATCAAGAAAGGGTGTTGGATTCTGTCAAATGCTTTTTCTGCATCAATTGATATGACTGTGATTTTTATCTCTCAACTTGTTTATGTGATGTATCACGTTTATTGATTTGCGAATATTGTACCATCCTTGCATCCCTGGGATAAATCCTACTTGGTCATGGTGTATGATCTTTCTGATGTATTGCTGGATCCGATTTGCTAGAATTTTGTTGAGTATTTTGGCATCTATATTCATGAGGGATATTGGCCTACAATTTTCTTTCATTGTGTTGTCTTTACCTGGATTTGGTATTAGGGTGATGCTGACTTCATAGAATGAGCTGGGAAGTGTTCCTTCTTCTTGAATATTTTGAAATAGTCTGAGGAGGATAAGTTTTAGTTCTTCCTTGAATGTTTGCTACAACTCCTCTGTGAAGCCATCTGGCCCTGGGCTTTTGTTCACTGGAAGCTTTTTGATGACTGATTCAATTTCTTCCATAGTTATTGGCCTATTGAAATTTTTAGAATCTTCCTGGTTGAGTTTTGGAAGATTGTATTTTTCTAGGAATACAGCCATTTCCTCCAGGTTTTCTAGTTTGTTCGAATAGAGTTGTTTATAGTATTTTTTAACAATCCTTTATATTTCTGTGGGGTCTGTTGATATTCCGCCTTTTTCATTTCTGATTTTGTTTATTTGTGTTCACTCTCTTTGCTTTTTGGTGAGCCTGGCTAGAGGTTCATCAATCTTGTTTATTCTTTCAAAGAACGAGCTCTTGGTTTCATTGAGCTTCTATATTGTTGTTTTTTTGTTTTTTGATTTTGGTCTCTATGTCATTTATTTCTGCTCTGATCTTTACTATCTCCTTCCTTATGCTCACTCTGGGACTTCTTTGTTGCTCTTCTTCTAATTCATTGAGTTGTAGAGTTAGATGATTTACTATCATTTTTTCTTGTTTTTTTGAGGTAGGCTATACAGCTATAAACTTTCCTCTTAGGACTGCTTTCATTGTGTCCCATAGGTTTTGGATTGTTGTGCTTTTATTGTCATTAGTTTTCAGAGTGTTTTTAATTTCTTTTTTGATCTCATTGGTAACCCAATCATTATTTGGTAGTATGCTATTCAGTTTCCAAGTGTTTGAGGTTTTTTTGGATTGTTTTTGTTGTAGTTTATTTCTAATATTATGCCATTGTAATCTGAGAAGATGCTTGGTATAATTTCAATCTTCTTGAATTTAGGGAGACTTTGCTTGTGACCCAATATATGGTCTATTTTTGAAAATGTCCCATGTGCACTTGAGAAGAATGTATATTCCATGGCTTTGGGGTGAAATGTTCTGAAGATGTCAATTAAGTCCATCTGATCTAGTGAGTCATTTAGGATTGATGTTTCTTTGCTGATTTTTTGTCCAGAGTATTTATCCAGTGATGTCAGTGGTGTGTTTAAGTCTCCTACTATGATTGTATTGTTGTCTATCTCTGCCTTGGTATCTTCCAGGAGTTTTTTTATGTATTTGGGCGTTCCTGCATTGGGTGCATATATGTTTATCAGGGTTATATCCTCTTGTTGTATCGATCCCTTTATTATTATGTGGTGGCCTTGCTTATCTCTTGTTATGACCTTCACTTTGAGGTCTACTTTGTCATATATAAGTATTGATACCCCAGCTTTTTATTCCTTTCCATTTGCCTGAAAGATATTTTTCCATCCCTTCACTTTCAGTCTGTGTGAGTCTCTCGTTCTGAGGTGGGTCTCTTGTAGACAACATATATATGGGTCATGTCTTTTTTATCCATTCAGCCACTCGATGTCTTCTGATTGGAGCATTTAGTCCATTTACATTTAAAGTTATTATTGAAAGGTACTTGTTTGAGGTCATTTCTATTTTGTGCCTGTGTTCTTTCTTACCTTTTTATTTCTTCTTTTTACAGCATTCCCTTTAGCATTTCTTGCATTGCTGGCTTGGTAGTGATAAACTCCTTTAGCCTTTTTTGTCAGCGAAGATCTTGATTTCCCCTTCAATTTTAATTGATAGTCTTGCTGGATAGAGTATTCTTCGATTCAGTCCTTTGCCTTGTAATACTTTGTATACTTCCTTCCATTCCCTTCCAGCTTGGTGTGTTTCTGTTGAGAAATCATTTGATAATCTGATGGGAGATCCTTTGTATGTATCTCTTTGTCTCTCTCTTGCAGCCTTTAAGATTCTCTGTCTTGTACATTTGCCAACGTTACTATGATATGTCTTGGTGTGGGTCTTTTGAGTTCCTCTTGCTTGGGACTCTCTGTACTTGTGTAACTTTTTTCTTCACCATTTCTGGGAAATTTTCTATCATTATTTCTTCAAATAGATGTTCTAATCCTTGCTGCTCTTCTTGTCCTTCTTGCAGCCCTATTATGCATATGTTACTTCATTTCATGTTGTCCCAAAGCTCCCTTAGGCTCTCCTCCTGCTTTTTAATTTTTTTCTTCAGTTGCTGTTCAGTTTGAGCTTGTTTCTCTACCTTATCTTCTAATTCACTAATTCAGTCCTCTGCTTCTTCTAGTCTACTGTTGAAACTTTCCATGGTGTTTTTGATTGTAGCTATATCACTTTTCATTTCTTCCTGATTCTTGCATAGGTTGTTGATTTTCTCATCCATCCGGTGAATGAATTGTATAACGATTACTCTGAATTCTTTTTCTGTCATATTGCATGCTTCAATTTCACTCATTTCCTTTATTGGCAGCTCCTCATTTTCTTTCCTCTGGGGATTGTGTCGTCTTCCCATTCTGACTGTCTCTAGCAGTTTCAAATGTGGAATTGTGTGGGCCTGGGCCATGCGCAGTGGTAGCTTCTCACCACCCTAGTGTCACTGAAGAGCTCTGACACTAAGATGTTTGGTTGTCGTTGGTTGGTAAGAACCAGGCTTGCTCAGATTCAGTGTTATCAGAGCTCAGTTTGGCCTTGTGTGTCCACTTAGAACCAGGGACCTAGCCTGCATTCAGCTAAAACAGAGATCCCCCTGGAGTGTGTTGAAAATCAGAGCCCTCTACCGTGTGCCAGGAATCAGAGTTCCTCTATAGTCCAGTATTGGTGTCTCTGTTGCTTTGCACTGCCTCAGATTGAGAATCAGGGTCCTTGTGTGCACATGCACCAAGAATTGGAGCCACTGGCTCTTAATGTGAATGCACTGGGAATCAGGCATCCCAGGCACAAGTGATAAGAAACAGAGTCAAGTCCCTGGTGCTTGGTGCTACCTCCTGCCCAGAGAATAGGGGTCCCAGAGCCCATACTGCAGGGGAACAGACTTCCAGAGTTCACCAGTTCCCAGGCTCAAATTCCTGCATTCCCGCACCTTGGGGGACGGACACCCAGAGTCACGCACTCCTAGGCTCAAAGCACCTTGCTGCAGGGATCTGCCTTCCCAGTGTTGGTGAGTTCCTAGGCACAAATTTCCACAGTCCTGCGCTTTGGGGAACAGACACCCAAAGATGGTGCATTCCCAGGCTCAATTTCCCACAGCCCCACACTTCAGGAACAGACACCCAGAGTCTCGTGTTCCTAGGCTCAAAGTCCCATGCTGCGCTGCAGGGAACAGATTGCCAAAGTTAGCGCATTCCCCAGCTCAAGCTCTGTAGCAGTGCTGAGGCACGAGCGGGGGGTGGGGCTATGAGTTACTTTTGCGCTGCCTGCGTACTTGTGGGAAGGGGGATCGGCTCTGTTACAGAGATCTGCCACCGCTGGGATGTCTGGATTCTTGGTGTCCATGGTTCTGTAGCTGTGGTTGCAGGTCTCTGTCCCCAGTGGCTGCAGGGCCCTGGTTTGCATCTCAGACCAGACTGGGTGGCACTGAGGTCAGGATCCTAATCTCAAGCAGCTTTGTTTCTCATGATGGCGTGCTCTCTGTGCCTGTGCTGGCCATCCCGGAGTGTCTGCGCTGGGAGCGGGGCTCCGCCGTCTAAGACTGCCCGGTTTGGTAGCTCCTTAGAAGACCTGCAAAATCTAACTGTCCTTCACTCATACACACACACACACACCATACATGTCCCCACACTCTTCTATCGCTCCCTGGCTCTCTCACACTCTCTCCCTCCCTGCCTTGCTCCCGGTCACCATGTTTAGTTCCTCCTATGTCTTTTTATTGGTGCATTTAATCCATTTATATTTAATGTTATTATTGATAGATACTTGTTTGTTGTCATGTTTATTCTTAATGTTTTTGTTTCTTCTTGCTTTTCTGTTTCTTCATTTGAATAACGGTCATTTTAGAATTTCTTGTATTGCTGGCTTGGTAATAATAAACTTTCTTAGCCCTTTTTTGTCTGTGAAGCTCCTAGTTCCACCTTCCATTTTGAATGATAGCCTTGCTGGGTATAGTATCCTTGGATTTATTCCCTTGCTTTGCATCACTTTGTATATTTCATTCCATTCCCTTCTGGCCTGGTATATTTCTGTTGAAAAATCAGTTGATATTCTAATAGGAGCTCCCTTGTAGGTGACTTTCTGTCTCTCTCTGGCAGCTCTTAAGATTCTTACTTTATCGCTGGTGTTTGCCAATTTAATTATGATGTGTCTTGGTGTCAGTCTTTTGGGGTTCAACTTGTCTGGGACTCTACGTGCTTCTTGTAATTGAATAGTTTTTTTCTTGTCAATAGCAGGGAAGTTTTCTGTTGTCATTTCCTCAAACAGGTTTTCTATTCATTGCTTCTCCTCCTCTCCTTCTGGTACCCCTATTATGTGAATATTGTTACATTTTGTGTTGTCCCAAAGCTCCCTTAGGCTCTCCTCTTGCTTTTTAGGTTTTTTTTTTCCAGTTGCTCCTGTGTTTGTGTGTTTTTTCCTACCTTGTTTTCTAATTTGCTGATGTGGTCCTCAGCCTCTTGCAGTTTACTGTTAAAGCTTTCCATTGTGTTCTTTATTTCAACTATGTCATTCGTCATCTCCTCTTAGTTCCTTTTCATGTTGGTGACATTCTCATTCAGCTCCTTATAATTCTCATTAAGTTGTGTGTATTTGTCATCCAGACATTTGAGCATCCTTATAACCATTACTCTGAATTCTTTCTCTGATATGTTGCTAGGCTCAGTTTCATTTAACTCCCTTTCTGGTGATTCCTCTTTTCCTTTCCTTTGGGCATTGCTTTTTTGTCTTTCCATGTTTTGCCGTATATTTTAATTGTAGACCAGATTGCTTTGCTACCCAGGTTCTTTTGGGGATAGTGCTACTGCTCTGATCTCTCACATCTCCAGGACTTGGTAATCTAGCATAGCTCTGTACGTGAGCTATTGGGGTTCTATTTATGTAGGCCTGTTAGCTGGAAATATACATCTGCAGTGTCTAGAAGTCAGCAGTAGTCATAGAGGGGTGTATCCCAATTTTTGCAGTCTTACGCCCTTGGTTGAAGTTGCACGTGTCCAGCGGAGACTCATAGTGGCACTCAAAAAGCATTCAACTGTAGTTTCCAGACTTCTGCAGCTGTGGGGTGGGAATACTCAGCTTTTACTGCTGCACCTGTGGTGGATAGGTGCGTGCTCCCAGTGGCAGCTCACAGAGGCATCAGCCATGTGTTTGCCAGCATGGCGTACTGAAGGACTCTGAAGGGCTCTGGCACTGAAGTCATGTAATTTAGGCATCTATGGGCAGGTATCCAGGGTGAGTGAATTCAGAATTTCTACTGCCAGGGGGAGTGTGTCTCTGTTTGTCCAAGATCGCACCTAATGTGGGCTTGCAGAGGCTCCCATGAGCACCCTGTGGATAGATGGGCTCTGGGTGCCTGCTTGTTGGAAAGGCATGACTGTGGCAGTGTTTGCTGGCACAGAACTCTGACTCACTCTGAGTGGCCCTGATGCTAAAGATGCCTGGCTGGGTTGTATGTGGGCAGTTAGTTATTCAGGAAGAGGGAATTCAGAATTTCTATTGTGGGACAGCACAAACTTGTCTGTTCAAAATCACACTAAGCAGGAGTTCACCGTGGCATCCAAGAGCTGCCTATAAAGTGGTGTGCCCTAGAAGACTGCTCGCTGGAAATGCATGAATGTTGGAAATGCATGAATGTGGTGTCCCCAGCTCTGCTGCTGGGGAGGGGGTTAATTGCACTTACTGCTGTGGGAGTGGTCCACCTTTGGAGGTGGAAATCCCAGGGTCCATGGGTCTGTGGGTGGGGCAGCAGAATTTTGGCTGCAGTGGCTGCTGTGTCGCAGACACTGTCCAAGGCCTGTTGGGGTGGTGGTGCTGATGAGTTCCTAGAAGAGGCCACTCTCTCCTTCAAGATGGTGTGGGCTTCATGCTGAGTCCCGCAGTCCAGGGAGTGCCTGCAGCAGTGGTAGTCTCTCCCTGTCCAACCTCTGCTGCTCCTGCCAGATTTAACTGTCCTTCACTCACTCACACACAAACCATACACATCCACACACTCTCCTTTCATCCCCTCACTCACTCTCTTCCTTTACCTCAACCACATCCTGCCAGCAGCCATTTTCCCCCCAATAATTGTTTAATAACATGTCATATAGCCTCCAAGTGCTTGTTTTTTTTCATTGTTTTCATTATAGTTGATTTCTAATTTTATGCCATTGTGATGTGAAAAGATGCTTGATATGATTTCTATCTTCCTGAATTTGAAGATACTTTGCCTGTGACTCAATATGTGGTCTATCTTTGAAAATGTCCCATGTGCCCTTTAGAAGAATATATTTTCTTTAGCTTTAGGGTGAAATATTCTGAAGATGTCAAGTAAGTCCATCTGATCTAGTGATTCATTTAGGATTGCTGTTTCTTTGCTGATTTTTTTGTTTAAAGGATTTATCCAGTGGTGTCAATGAGTTATTAAAGTCCCCTACTATGATTGTATTGCTGTCGATTTCTACTTTGATATCTTCCAGAAGTTCTTTTATGTATTGGGTGCTCCTGAATTGGGTGTATGTATGTTTACCAACTTATATCCTTTTGTTGAATTGCTCCCTTTAGTATTATGAAGTGGCTATCCTTATCTCTTGTTATGGCCTTCACTGTGAGGTATATTTTGTCAAATATAAGTATTGATAGTCCAGCTTTTTGTTTCATTTCTATTTGCCTGAAAAAATTTTTCCTATCACTTCACTATAAGTCTGTGTGAGTCCTTTGTTCTGAGGTGGGTCTCTTGTAGATAGTAAATACATGGATCATGTTTTCTTATCCATTCAGCTACCCTATGTCTTTTGATTAGAGCATTTAATCCATTTATATTTAAAGTTATTATTGATCAGTACTTTTTTGCCATTTTAATTTTTTATGCCTATGTTCCTTCTTCCATTTCTATTTCTTCTTTTTACAGCAGTCCCTTTAGCATTTCTTCCATTGCTGGCTTGGTGGTAATAAACTCCCTTAGCCTTTTTTTTTTCTGGTAAGCTTCTGATTTCACCTTCAATTTTGAGTGATAGACTTGCTTAATATAATATTCTTGGATTCAGTTCCTTGTATTGCATTACTTTGTATTGCCGTTGACATTTTAATAGGGATTTTATTGAATCTATAGTTAGGCATGGGTATTAGGGACATTTTAATAATGTCCATGTACATGGTATACATTTTTTGGTATCTTTTTCTTTTAATTTTTTCAATGTCCAATAGTTTTCCAAGTTCAGGTCTTTTACCTCCTTGGTTAAATTTATTCCTAGGTATCTTATTATTCTTTTTTTGCAGTGGTAAAATGGATTAATATTTTAGTTTCTTTTTTTAATTGTTCAGATTTTTTATTTTGGTGTACAATATCAGAAAAGGGCTTGTAAAACAACTGAGGTTTATGGTAAATGAACAGCAAATAAATTAGACCCATGTTAAAATAAAAGGTCAGCTAAATGTCTAATCAAAGTTAATCGGATAAACTTTGATTCCACAATCTACTTTAAGAAATCAAAGTCTTTCAAACAACTTTGCTGTGAACTAGGCCAGAGCATAACAGCATACAGGAATGCTTATCGAGGGTGGTGATCAGTGCTGGTGCTGCTTTGATGATGTTATCCACATGCAGAATCACCTGTTCTGCTTCAACTGCACTTAGAAGAACTTGCTGCTTCACTTGGAAACTTTCTGTTATGTCCAGTATTGCCATATCACCAATAGTACCTTCCATCATATCCAGTCCTGAATTTATATTGCTTTCACTATGGGCAGTTCAAAGTTGTACCACCACATCTGCACTGTCATAGTCTGCATTGTCAACTATAGTAGTAGGCAACATAAATCTGCATGTTCAATAGTCAGCAGCACCAAAAAGCTGCTCAGGATAATTATAAATTAATTGCCTGTTAATAAAGCAATATATCCCATGATTAAGAATACATTCAACTTTCTCCTTCAATTTTTCCTTTTCTGCTTGTTCTATATGAGGAAACTTTGCTGTAGAATCAACTCTTACATGGGAATCAAATATCTTTATTTTGGCTGTATCTATATCAGTATTTGCAATCAGAATTTTAACATTTTCAATTCACTTTGGTTGATTTACTCCATTTTTTTTTTTTTTACCCAACAGAAAGCTTTCATCTAATTAGGAATCCACCAGACTTCTTCCTAGCTTCTTGATGACAAGAATTGCCTCCAGATCACCAGAACCTTTCAATCTGAGAACAGCTTCTACAGATAACTTAGTAAAGTGATCTTTGTGATAAGTAAGAAGTTTTGAAGATAATGTTGTTCCTAAAATGTTCATTAAATCTTGATGGAATTTACTTTCATCAGAACCACGGTTAACTGCAGAATTCAACAGAGCCTGCCTTTCTGCCTTTGTGACTTCTCTCCAACCAGCAATGACGGTCTGAGGATGAATGTTTTTGAAATGAAAGATTCTACTTCCCTTAGGGATTCTGATAAAACAGTAACAGAGGTAATGCCATCACTAATTTCATCATCCTGAATCCTTGACATGTCAACTAAAACTTTTGCTGCTGGATTATCAACACGAATGCTTTTTAGAATAGTTGTACCATTATTGGTCACCATAAGAGAGGCATCTTGTCCACTGCTTAACATAATTTTGTCCATGCCTTTGGGTCTCAAGGTGCTCTTTACAAGTCTCCAATAGTGATGGCACCAATAAAGAAAAACACACAAGCTGTCTCTGCTCTCCATCAGCAGCAGCCTTAAAGATGTTGACAGGTGCAAGGGAAAGGGTTGCCATGGTCCCAAAGAGGTGGCAACTCATGCTACTCCATCACAGATCAGGATCTGAGGGGAGAGAAGCTGGATGTCTAGTTTCTCTTTATGAAAGTTCATTGTTGATGTATAAAAGTGCCATCAATTTCTGGATGCTAATTTTGTATCCTGCTACATTGTCAAATTCATTTATTAAGTCTAGTAGTTTGCTGGGGAAGTTTTTAGAGTTTTCCATATCATGTCATCTGCAAAAAATGACAGTTTTATTTCCTCTTTTCCAATTTGGATACCTTTTATTTCTCCTTGTCTGATCACCCTGGATAGACCTTCCAGTATTATGTTGAGTAAGCATAGTGAAAGTGGGAATCCTTATCTTGTTCCTGTTCTTAAGGGAAACACTTTTAGGTTTTGCTCATTGAGTATGTTGTTGGCTGTAGGTTTGTCATATACGGCCTTTGTTATATTGCGGTACAATATCACTATTCCCACTTTGCTGAGAGTTTTTATCATAAAGGGTTGCTAGATTTGTGAAATACTTTTTCTGCATCTGTTGATATGATCATGTGATTTTTATATTTCATTTTTTGTATGTGATGTACCAGGTTTATTGATTTGCAAGTATTGTTCCAGCCTTACATCCCCGGAATAAAACCTGCTTCATAATAATGTATGGTGTTTTTCCTATATTGCTGGATCTGATTTGCTTGAGGATATTTTGTTGAGGATTTTAGCTTCTATTTTAATTCAGATATTGGCCTGTAATTTTCTTTCTTTGTATTGTTTTTATCTGGTTTTGTAAAAAGAGTTGGGAAGTGTTCCTTCTTCTTGAATATTTTGTAATAGTTTGAGGAAGATAGGTGTTAGTTCTTGGAATGTTTGGTAAAACTCTCCTGTAAATCCATCCAGTCGTGGACTTTGTTTTGTCATAAGTTTTTAAATTACTGCTTCATTTTCATCAGTTATTATTGGCCTACTCATGTTTTCTGATTCTTCCTGATTGAGTTTTGGAAGATTGTATGTTTCAAGGAATTTGTCCATTTCACCCAGGTTATTCAGTTTGTTGTCATATAGTTGTTCATAATATTTGATTACAATCTTTCGTATTTCTATGGTGTCAGTAGTTACTTCACCTCTTTGTTTTCTGATTTTATTTATTTGGGTACTCTCTCATTTCTCGATGAGTCTGGTTAGAAGTTCACCAATTGTGGAGAGCGGCTAAAGCATTTGGACAGGTTCAAGCTTGGGACTAATGAGAGAGCATGATCCTCTCATGGCAAAGCCATGTGCAAGTCCCAGCACAATTATAGCCAAAGGCCATAGTTGTAAGCTTGACCTTATGGTCCACACCTGTGGTCCCACATGGCTGTGTGATATGAGCTGTGGAAGGTGCAGCAAGTAAGCAAAGCTTGATCAGGTGCACATAACTGAGTAAATTTGAAACCCACAAGAATGTTGTAACCACGCTCTTACTTTGCCTCATGGAAATTGGCTATAAAATAAAGACTTGGCTTGCAGACCATTGTGCTGTCTCTCCATCAGAGGGCAGTGTCCCGTCCAGACCCAGCTTTTCTCTCATCTGTCTTTTCTAAATCCTTCTTGGATTTACCCATGGCTGTGCCGGCTCAGCAGATATGGCACCAAACTTGGGGCCTGAATATGGGGGAACTACAATTGGAAGATGAAAGGAGGCTCCAGTGAAGTGCATGCAGAAAACAAAAGTAAATGCAGAAAGCAAAAGTAAGGTAGGGAGAGAGGTTTGGTAGTCGTTTGGTGTAAAACATGGGAAATTCAGGATCTCAGGAAGGGGATCCCTAAGACAATGCTTACTAGAGCATTTTTAAAATTTCTTAAGTTTTGTTAGGAACTGTAAAGCAAAAAATGAAAGTCCTGATAGAGAAGATAAGAAATATAGAAAATAAGCGGTAGAAATAAGCAGTAGCAAATAAGCGGTAGAGAAAATAAGTGGTAAAAAATAAGCAGCAGAGAATAAGCGGTAGAGAAAATAAGCAGTAGAAAATAAGTGGTAGAAAATAAAATAAAGAAGATAGAAAATAAGATAAAAAGATAGAAAAGATACAGATTAAGTAGAAAAATAGAAGACAGATGTAGTAAAGTAGAAAATAGAAAATAAGATATAGCTTAAGTAGAAGATAGAAAATAAGATGCAGGTTAAGTAGAAGGCTAGAAGCAGAGGACAGTACAGGTAATTTGTTTGCTCATAGGCACTGGACCTCCTGGAGTTTTGCAGGTTCAATTAACAGGCCATTGTTTTCCCCGCCTGGGGCAAGGTGGGAGGAGAAGAAAAAGAAAAAATATTTTGAATTGGATATGTTTGACGGCTTTTCCAGGTGTGGTATTTCGGGAATTTAACTGAGACAGCTTTGTGACATTTCAAGGACCCTGAGGTGACACAAATATCTACTCTCTACAAAAACAAAAAGGGGGAGAAGGATGTTATGTGTTAAATCTTTTGAATTATGATGCAGAGGGTTGTACAGCGGCCAAAGGGCATCGGACCTCCACTGCAATAACCTCTGCCGAGTTGGCCCGGTGGAAGGATGCCACAAACTGGACAATGATTTTGCCAGATCCAGTAATGATGTGGGGAAGAGGATGTTTGTATCTTTCTAGAGGGAGCAGTGTGGCCAATTTGGATGCCAGAGCATTATGTGCACCGCCGCAATGGACCCAGAGAAGCTCTTTGTCCCTCCATTTAAAAGACTGAAAGTTGTGGCTCAGAAGAACATAATAAAGGCTACACACAAGGGATCGAGGTGCCAACATAGATTCAGCTGAAGGATAGCAACTGAGGCCCAGCAGATGTTAAAAAAGCAAGAAGTGGAAGCTATGTTTCTGACTATGCTAGCGTTGGCGAGCTGCCAGTTTTCTGTAAAGTCTTGTGCAGCCAAATCTGAGGACTCTGAGTAAGATATCCTGAAAATGTTAACATGTCTATAGTTTGGCTTCTCTTATTGTTGCTGTTTTATTAATAGCCAGAGTCTTGTTATCTCTTGTTGCTGTATTATATTAACATTACTGTGATTATTGTTTTGTTAATCGCCAGAGTTTTGGTTATGCTGCATAATTTGCCCAGAGCTTTTGATGATGTAAATGGAAATGTTTAAAAACAGAAAAAAAAGGGGGGGGGGTGATGTGGAGAGTGGCTACAGCATTTGTACAGGTTCAAGCCTGGGACTAATGAGAGGGCACAATCCTCTAGTGGCAAAGCCATGTGCAAGTCCCAGCACAATTATAGCCAAAGACCTTATGGTCTGAACCTGTGTCAGAGAGCAGAGTCCCACCCAGACCCAGCATTTTTCTTGTCTGTCTTTTCTAAGTCCTTCACCACTCCCTTCTCAGGTTCACCCATGGCCATGCTGGCTTGGCACAACCAATCTTGTTTATCTTTTCAAAGAATCAGCTATTGGACTTATTGATATTTTGACTGTTTTTTAGTCTCAATGTCATTTACTTCCATTCCAATCTTTATTATGTCCTTCCTTCCACTTCCTCTGGGCATTTCTTACTGTTCTATTTCCAATGTGTTTAGTTGTAGGATTAGATAGTTTACTGGTGCTTTTTCTTGTTTCTTGGAGTAGGCCTGTAATGACATGAACTTCCCTCCCAGGACTGCTTTCACTGTGTCCCATAGGTTTTGGGTGGATGTGTGTTTATTTTCATTTGTTTCCAGGAAGTTTTAAATTTCTTGCTTGATCTCATTGGTAACCTATTCATTGCTTAATAACATGCTATTTAGCCTCCAAATATTTGAGCTTTTTTGATTTTTTAAATTGTAGTTGATTTCAAACTTCATGCCATTGTGATCTGAGAAGATGCTTGATATTATATCAATCTTCTTAAATTTGTATAGACTTGTTTTGTCTCCTAACATACGATCTATTTCTGAGAATGTTTCATATGACCTGGAGAAGAATGTATATTCTGTTGCTTTGGGGTGAAATGTTTTGTAAATATCAGTTAGATCCATCTGATCTAGTGTGTCACTTAAGGCCTGTTTCTTTGTTCATTTTTTTTGTCTGGAAGATCTATCCAGTAATGTCAGTGGGTGTTAAAGTCCCCTACTATGTCTATATGGCTGTTGATGTCTCCCTTAAAGTCCATCAAGAGTTTTTTCATTTATTTGGGTACTCCTGTATTGGGTGCATATGCTTACAAGGTTTATATTCTCTTGTTGAATCATTCCCATTTGTTTTAAAGTCTATTTGTGAGATATCAGTATTGCTACCCCAGCTTTTTTTCCCTTTCCATTTGTGTGGAATATTTTTTCCATCCTTTCACTTTTAGTTTGTGTTACTATTGTTCTAAGGTGGCTCTTATATACAGCATATATATAGACACAGGGTAACTGAATGGTATAGAAATAAATACCCAATTAGAGTAACAAATAGAAAAAATAATTAAAAAGCAGGAGGATAGCTTAAGGGAGCTCTGGGAAAACACAAATGCTAAATAGCATGTTATTAAGCAATGAATAGGTTACCAATGAGATCAAGCAATAAATATTTCTTAGCCATTCAGTTACCCTGTATCCTTTGAAGCATTTAATCCAGTGGTTCTCAACCTTTTGGCCCTTTAAATACAGTTCCTCATGCTGTGACCCAACCATAAAATTATTTTCGTTGCTACAGTCTGGCAGCACATAACTGTAATGTTGCTACTGTTATGAATTGCAATGTAAATATCTGATATGCAGGATGGTCTTAGGAGACCCCTATGAAAGGGTCATTTGACCGCCAAAGGGCTTGAGACCCATAGGTTGAGAACCGCTGAGTTAATCCATTTACATTTAAGATTATTATTGACAGATATTTATTTATTGCCATGTAATTTTCTTTTTACCTATTATTCTCTATCTCCTTTTCTTCTCCCTAAAGCAATCCCATGAATATTTCTTGCATTGCTGATTTGGTGGTAATGTACTCCTTTAAGCTTTTCTTTTGTATGGGAAGTTTTTTATTTCACCTTCAATTTTAAATGATAGCCTAGGTGGACAGAGTAGTCTTGGCATCAGGCCTTTGTTTTTCATTACTTTGAATACTTCATGCCATTCTCTTTTGGTCTGAAGTGTTTCTATTGAGAACTTGATGACGTTTAAATGGGAACTCCTCTTTAGGTAATTTTCTGTCTCACTCTTGCTGCCTTTAAGATTCTTCCTTTGTCTTTAATATTTGTCATTAAAAAATACTTTTATTGATTTCAGAGAGAGGAAGGGAGAGGGACAGTGAAACAGAAACATCAATGATGAGAGAAAATCATTGATTGGCTGCCTCCTGCACACTCCTCATGGGGATCAAGCCTGCAACCCTAGCATTGGCCCTGATCAGAAATTGAGGCATGACCTCCTGGTTCATAGGTCACGCTGGCTGTGCTCTTTTGGTTCATCTTGGTTGGGAGTCCCCGTGCCTCTTGAATTTGTGTCACTTTTTCCTTCATCAGGTTGGGGAAGTTTTCTGTCACTATTTCTTCAAACAGGTTCTCTGTTCCTTGCTCACATTCTTTCCCTTCTTATTCCTATGATGCAGATATTGTTGCATTTGTGTTTTCCCAGAGCTCCCTTAAGCTATCCTCCTGCTTTTTACTTATTTTTTCTATTTGTTACTCTAATTGGGTATTTATTTCTATATTGACTTCCAAATCACTGACTCAGTCCTCTGCTTCAGCCAATCTACATTTAATCTCTTCCAGTGTATTCTTAATGTCAGACATATTCTTTTTCTTTCCTGTCTGGTTCTTGTTTATGGTGTCCATTGCCTTTTTTTACAAGGCAAATATCCTTACTTCTGCAGAAGGGTACATACCAACACAGAACAGAGTCTGGCAGCACATACACTGAACAGGCATTCTGCTCAAGCTTTTATGTCTGATACACGTAATCTGTTCTTCACTCTTGATTGGAAGAGCTTAGGCTCACACTCTTGGGAGATTTGCTAATTTAAAGGAAGGGGTTGACCTTTGCCATTTCACAATGGTGGCCTGCAGGGGAATTGCAAGTCATGTGAGCCAAAATGGTGGCTGCCAAGTCGTTCGAGCCAAAATGGCAGTTGCCTAAACTCCCTTTGACAGAAAAGATTTCTTGTTTATTCTCACAATTCCCCCCTTTTCTTATTTAACTCTTTTCTTCAAAGTTGGCTAACATTCATTGACTTTCCAGCTCTGCAGTATCTAGGAGAAGATTATTTTGCTGTTTGGTCAATACGGTTTCAATTAACCCTTGGATAAGACCTCTCATACATGGGATGATATAATATCCCATGACTGTAACTCCTAATCATCCACTGTCACCCACCCCAGTTCCCGATAGGAGTCTGACAGCCGGGGGAAGGAACTGAGAGGTCAGCTGTTCCACCCGATTACTGGCCCCAACCCCCACTACCACCCACCCCAGTTCCCCATTCACCATTTGCAATCGGAGTCTGATGGCCGAGGAAGGGACCAAGAGTTTGGCTGTTTCCACCTGCTTGCTGGCCCTACTCTCACTGTGGGTTGCCCTCCATGTGTGGGGTGACTGGCGGGGCTGGGGCCTTGGCCTGGTGCCACCTGCATCCCCAGTTCCCCACTCCCCATTGGGCGATTGGAGCCTGCAGGCCAGGGAAAGGGACCGAGACGTGGTCAGTGCACCTTGTAGTGACTGGTCAAGTGGTCATTCCACTGTTAGTCAATTTTCATATTATCCTTTTATTATATAGGGTAATCCAATCCACATTCTTGTTTATAGTGGACCACCAGAACAGGACAGGTTCAAATCCTGCAGCAATCTGAAACTTATTTGGCACTACTCTTGGAAACCCAATGAAATCTGTTTAAATATGGGGATCAAAGGAGCCCCCTGAACTCCCTCTCTTCTGTCTGTTTAAAAGGGTTTACAATATGCCAAAGTGAAAGGGATAGCCAATTGCCTCAGAGCACAAGTTCCACAGCAATTGCTGGGCAAGGCCACAATTTATGGTCCCCCACAATACCACCAGACATCAGCACGGGTTATTGACAGTGCAGAATGATTGGCTTCTGAGGATACTCAGCCATTTACCATAAACTCCAAGTACTGTCTCCCCCACATTGAGAGGCAGGAGGTATAATTTACATCAGGGGACGAGGGTTGGATCATTTTGGGGATCTTTGCTTTTTACCTCTGTTGGATGGGAACAATAGGGAGAGAGTCTTACAGAAAGCATTTCCTCAGGCAGTTTCCTCCTGATACAGGGCAAGCATAAATTCCACCCCATTATTGTCTGAAGTCCATCCAAATGGCAATGGGACCACTTGAGACTCTAGCCTTCCTGCCACATAAGCATAACAGTCACTTTTTATTTAGGGGACATACAGAATATTTAATCCATTCCCGCAGGCATTCATTTCTTTATCTATTTTCATGATGGTGGCAATGTCAATTTCCTTGGGTGGGGCTACCAGTCTCAGGGCAAACTTTCCTAGGGGTTCTTAACCTGTGACATCTACTACTAAACCTAGTCCTAGCCAATCTCTTGCCTTAAAGGCTGGAATATCCAAGTCATTCAAGTTATCTATAGTTAAGAGCAAGGGATTACACTGTAAATTCTGGTAAGCATTGGGAGGAGTACCTCTATACAGATGTATTATTACATTTAGGTGACAACTTTTTATCTGCTGGTCGGAGTATAGCCATCCAGCCCTGGTATTGGATGGTCCACAATACATCATTCCAGATAGGACAAGGGATACACCATTCACTCCCAGTGAGGTATCAAAACACATGTAAATGGAGTAGGCCTGTAGCCACCTTTGATGGTTTAGATCTCCACATAATATAACTTGGCAGGCATCAAATTGAAGGATTATGGAATTATCACCCTTGATTACATTAATCAATAACTTTACTGGGTAAGCATGATCTGGATTGTACACATTTCCTCAGCCCACATTGTAAGCCCCTGCAATTTTCCAGAGAATCCAATACATGATGGTTATTAAGACAACTCACACATGCCCAGGTTGCAGTCTCCATCCCTGGTGTGGGGCATACAGGAGGCAGCCAATCAATTATTCTCTCTCATCATTGATGTGTCTATCTCTCTCTCTCTCCCTTCCTCCATGAAATAAATAAAAATATATTTAAAAAAAAAGACAACTCACAGTTGTTGTTTTTTCCATTAATTTCAAGGGGCTATGCCCTGGTATAGCCATCCACGTTGGAGTGTCTCCATCTGGAAAAGCTGGTAGTCCACCTTTAACCTGTGTGTGATAGGTCAAACTTCATTCTGTAGTCCAAACAGCAGTAAGCAAGACAAGGTGTGGTCCTTCCTAGGAGAGTTCCAACTTGTTTGTCTTCCAAGTCTTGATTAGAATGAACGTAGTCTCCCAGTCAGGTGGTGATGAACCGGAAACTCAAGAGGAGGGGTTTGAGCTAGGAGGTTCTTTAATCTAATTGCAGCTGTTGTTGCTTGTGTGGGCCCTTCCTGTATTGCTGGCTGACTTCTGATCCCGAGCTCATAGTTGGCGAGTGGGTAATGGCTTTTCCTCCTCACTGAAGCCACTGCAACTTGGCAGTGGGGTACAACTAGGAGAGGGTTCTAATGGCCCCATAGCGGCAACAGAATCCCAGATGAGCCCCCAAATTATTAGAAATCAAGTGATCCTCCAAATTAAGGGTCCTGGTAGAACACAAAGCATACTTGGGAGCCAGACAGCAAGGCAAATATCTTTATTTCTGCAGAAGGATACGTACCTACACAGAATATGGCAGCATGTACCTGCATTAGGTTTCTTAACTGTCTTTATCATCATTGCTTTGAACTATACATCTAATAGATTGCTTGCCTCCATTCAATTTAGTTCTTTTTCTGAACACTCCTCATTTTCTTTTGTTCGAGTTTGTTTCTTTGCCCATTTTAGCTGTCTCTGTATTTGTTTCTATGAGTTAGATAGAACTGTTTCCCATTATTTGTGTGATGGCCTTATGTAGAAAGTGTCTTGAGGGGCCCAATGGTGGTCTATTTGATCTCCTGAGCTGGATGCTCTATGATTGGCCCTTCGGTGCATTATTTGGGCTCCCCTGGTTTAATCAAGACTTGATTAGTGATATCCAATTTGTGGGAGGGATCTGCCTTCTGACTTACTGACAGTGAGGCTCAACCCCAACCTCATCATTAAACCTCATTATTACAGGTGCTGACAGAACAGAGCAAGAAACAATACGACCAAACAAAAAATACCACAAAAATCAAACTATGCAAACAACAATAGTAAAGTCTAGGAAGGAAAAAGAAGAAAAAGCAAGGAAAAACAAACTAAAAAGAATACTAAAATATATGAGACCAATGACTTAGAAGGCATATAAAGTATAAGGGGGAAAAAGAAAACTGTCAATATGGGAGCAAGAAGGAAGATAAAATAATTAGTATAGGAATGAAAAAGAGAAGGAAACTGAAATTAAATGAAACAATAATAATGAATTTAAAATGTGGTAATAATGGATATATTAATATATAGATAGGAAAAGTTAAATGGAAAAAGAATAGAGAAGAGAGAAATGAAATAAAATGAGAAAAAATAATGAGACAAAAAGATAATAGAATCAAAGGAAAAAATAAAGATATATAAGAAAAGAAGAGAGAAAAGAGGGAAAACAGCAAAAATAAAACAAGAGGCACCACACACACACACACACACACACACACACACACACACACACACAACCATACACACTCACAAACTCAAAAATCTTAGAATCTGTTATTTGTGGAGCTCACTGGATTTTGCTCTGATGTTGTTGAATCTGGTCCTTTGGTGTGGTGTGTCTATTCTGGGCCTCCCAGGAGCTTCTCTGGTGCAAGGAAGGCAATGTGAGCCACTGCCCTTTTTGGCCCTAGACAACTTAATTGAGGCCCCATAGGTTGAAGCCCTAGTAGTCCAGCGGGTATGGCTTCCTTAGCCCAGAGACTGGGTCTTCTTCGAGGCTCATGCCTAAAGTGTCCCTGCTCTGAGTTGTTTTCCCTTCCCTGACTGAGCTGGGCTCTGCAGGGATATCCTGGTGTTAGCCAGGATCATTTGATCAGACTAGTGTAGGGAGTGGTGCCAGTAGCTTCTGGGGGTGGGCGGGCACTTTCTCTCCTTCCATAGCCTTAGCCCTGCCTGGCTTGCTGGCTTCTCCTCACTGCCACCTTCAGAAGCACAGATTTCCAGCCCTGGGCTGTTCCCCCTTATTTCAGGTCAGTACAGGTTGGGTCAGAAGCAGCTGTTTTGCCAGAGCACCTCCCCTGTGTTCAGGTGGGCAGGATTGACCCTCCTTCCTTGTCCTACTGTCCAGTTCCCTTTCTACTCACCAGAATGAGTTCCTACAGATATGCAGCCTCTTCAGTATCCTCAAGTTCTCAGTTACAGACGTTCCAGGGAAGAGGAGACTACATCCATCTCCCCGCTTTTAGCACAGTTCTTTCCTCTGAGCCCTGGCAGTGGAGCAGAGCAGGTGTGGCAGCAAGTAGGGGCAGCCATAGGTAAGTCCACAGCAGTGTGGAGAGTCTTGTCAAGTCAGTGGTGGTCATGCAGGTCCGGGCAGTGTCCTTGGCCATGCACAGGGTTTGGGGCAGGGCACACGTGGGTTCAGACTGGCTTCAGCAAGTTTGGGTGGTAGCAAGGCTGGGTGCCTAGCAGCTGCCGCTCCCTGCAGCCTCATCCCAAGAAGGATCTTATAAAACTTTCAAGATGGCACAGTCTCCAAGCCAGAGCCATGTCCAGGGAGTGGCTCTGGCAATAGTAGTGGCTCCCTAGCCAGGAGAGCCTGAATCACCTGCCCCTGAGATTCCTGTGTACAATCTGACACCCACCACTTGCACACAAATGCACACACACGCGCATACATCCACATACTCACCTTCTGACTCAC
Organism: Murina feae; assembly: GCA_004026665.1. NCBI lineage: Eukaryota > Metazoa > Chordata > Mammalia > Chiroptera > Vespertilionidae > Murina > Murina feae. Next base: position 32,682 of record PVJC01016002.1, read on the forward strand.
TTCCTCATTCACACTCACCCTCACTCTGGTCCTGCAGGTGCCATGTTGGAGTCCCTGGAATTTCTCATCTCTTATATGCCTCTTTTTTCTTACTCTATTTTTTATTTATTTTCTTTCTTTCACTTTATCTTTCTCTCCTTTTAACCTTTTCATAATGTTTTGTGTCTTCTTTTTTTAAAAAATATATTTTATTGATTTTTCACAGAAAGGAAGAGAGAAGGATACAGGGTTAGAAACATCGATCAACAGCCTCCCGCACACCCCCTACTGGGTATGTGCATGCAAACAAGGTACATACCCTTGACTGGAATCAAACCAGGACCCTTCAGTCCACAGGCTGACGCTCTATCCACTGAGCTAAACCAGTTAGGGCTGTGTCTTCTTTTTTATTGCTTTCTTTTTAAATGACATAGAGACTAAAAGAATAAGACAAAAGATCAATAAAACCAAACTTGGTTCTTTGTAAACAAGATTGATGAACATTTAGCCAGACATACCAAGAAATAAAAAGAGAAGAACCAAATAAATAAAATCAGAAATGAAAAAGAAGTAATGAGTGACATCACAGAAATACAAAAGAACATAAGTAAATACTATGCACAATTATACCCAAACAAATTGGACAACTTTGGAAAAATAGAGAAATTAGTACAAAAATACAATCTTCCAATAATTAATCAGGAAAAATCAGAAAACTGAGAACAACCAATGAAATTAAAATTTAGGAAACCTTTTATTTTACGGACATCAATTTAACAGACTTTGGTTTTAACAAACAAAAGTTTGCATCAATATATCATATATGAAAATTAACAAGCTATTAACTTTAAAATGCTTTTAATCTAGACAAAAATATAATTAAATTAACAGGTTATATTTTTAAAATAAATCTTTATTGTTCAGATTATTACAGATGTTCCTTTTTTTTACCCCCATAGCTCCGCTCCACTTGGTTCCCCCCACCCCTTGCCTTTACCCCCACCACTGTTTTCATCTATAGATGTAAGATTTTTGTCCAGTCTTTCCCATACCCCTCACACCCACTTCCCCTTGAGAATTGTCAGTCCATTCTCTTTCTATGCCCTTACTTCTATTCTATTCACCAGTTTATTCTGTTCATCAGATATTTCTATTGACTTAATTGTTATATTCACTGGTTGATAGATATGTATTTGTTATCACTTTGTTGTTCATAATTTTTTTTCCTTTTTATTCTTCTTCCTCTTATTAAAGAACTAGGGGCCCGGTGCACAAAAATTTGTGCACTCGGGGTGGAGGGAGTCCCTCAGTCTGGCCTGTGCCCTCTCACAGTCTGGGACCCCTCAGTGGATGTCCTATGATGGCCCCAGTCTGCCAGGCACCTTTTGTGTGTGTGTGTGTGTGTGTGTGTGTGTGTGTGTGTGTGTGTGTGTCACCACTGGGGACCTGCCCCCAGCTGCATCTGAGGCTCGGAGCAGTCCTCCTGTGTGTGTCTACCTGCTGGGGACCTACCACCAGGCACACTGTGGAGGCTTGGAGCAGGCACCCCCTCTATGTTGATCTCTCAGACTTTTGCCCTCCCCTGCATGTTGTTCTCTTTTTTGAGCGTGGCCAGGGCTGGGTG
>PVJC01016003.1:0-17500 GCA_004026665.1 Murina feae
CAAGCAATATTAATGCATTCCCAAATGATCTGATGTCTCCACACAAATCTTGCAATGATCGATCAAGAGTCTCAAGTGATTTTTTTTGTGCGCCATTGTGCATTCATCCCAAATAATAAGTTTGCATTTATGCATCACTTTTCCCATGCCAGATGCTTTGGAAATGTTGCATGTGGGAGTTTCAATGAATTGCATGTTCAATGGCAATTTCAAAGTGGAATGAGCAGTTCTTCCACCTGGTAGCAATGTCACAGCTATTCCGGAAACGCAAGAGCTAAGGCTATGTCATTTTGGGATCGAATTGCTGCCAGAATCAATCTAATTAGGAACGTTTTACCAGTTCCTCCTGGCGCATCTAAGAAGATTTCTCCAACCCCGTTATTGACAGTTTGCATTATTTGATCGTAAATGCCTTTTTGCTCAAGCGTTAGCTTAGGAATATTTAATTGCATATAGGACAAAAGATCACCCGTGTTGTAATTTTGTTCACGACGCAATTCTACACCAAATGAAGCAGCAGCAGATCAATTCGGTGATGGCATTCCCAATTGATTGAGAACTTTGTTCAAGATTTCTAAGCACAAATCATTAATCATTATCAACGCTTTGTTGTAGATTTCTGCTGTGAAATTCATGTTCATATTTGAATTTTCCTTGAGTATTTGACAGAAAATATCTTCAGCCATGTGCAATCTATATTTCTCCCATAACTCTGTTGGAGATGGAGAGCAGGCAGTCAATATGATGCAAACAATGCACAAATTTGATTTGGATGTGACGTCATTAATGCATACATCGCAGTGTTGGGCATTCTCCAATAAATTCAGAGCTTGACATGCACTGTGGAAAGTGGCATGTGTGACGCGGTTGACAATTCTCAATTGCTGGAAAGACGTTGGACCAGGCACATTTACCAGCATGCGAAGAAAGAAGCATTCATCTTAATTGGGATGCACGGTGTACAGTCTGCCTATCGTAGTTTCTTTGAATGTGCCAGGTTGTCTGTCGATTCACTCTCCTCGTTTGGAAATTTGGAAATCGTAAATGGATTGTAAATCGGAAACATTGAAATGGAATCAAAATGTTTAGTATAGCATGTGTTGCTTTTACGTCCAACAGATGGCGCTGTTTTTTTAAAAAAACATGTTTTTACCTGTCACAGGTGTGACATCTACACATCTATACAATAGTAGGTATATAAAAATGCGTGTGTTTGAATGCAATGTTGTATCAAAATTTCAAAGCAATCGGTGAAGAACTTTCAGAGATTTAAAATTTTGAACAAACGAACATTTACATTTTTATTTATATAGATATATGTAAATATATATGTAAAGGAAATAAGAATGGCTTATATAGAGAATAAAATTTGTTATACAGCTTGCAGCAAAAATAAAATTTGATAGTACTGGATATATATTGTCCGTTTTTGTATTAAGCCACAATTGTATGCAAGAGAAGAGCCCTTCAAATATCTAAACACAATGAGATTTTTCCTTTTTGTATGAATGTGTATGAAATTGTTATCAACATTGCAATAAAAAATGTTTGCAAACAAGTAAAATAAGCAAAGTACATCCATAAAGAGTGAGGAAATGAAACCAGACTTGTATTCATATTCATCTAAAGTCATTACAAAGTTTACAGGGCTCTTGGTTCAAAGGAAAGCATTATAGCCACAAATATTTACTGAAACATTACCTATTTACCAGGGTTTCATTCTTAGGTTTCCTCAGTGGTTCTAAATGGCTATGTTGCTAAACGAGTACAAAATAGAAACATTCAAATTATTTATTCTTCATCTTAAAAAGAAAGCACCTTATACATAAAAAGGTGTGTGCATATCTGCTAAATATTCAACAATATTCATTGCTGACAGAGGAAACAGAAAGCACCATGGCCACTTACATCCTGTGATTGGACATACTCCACAGAATTCAGTCATCTGGTTGTAGTAACTCAGACAACATAAAAATAAGGGTATAAGAATTTCCATTCCTTTTCATCTAGGATAGATAAGAAGCCCAAACACAAAACTTGGATAATAAACTCAAATCATTTCAAGTTTCATTTTGGATAGCATTTCAGTTTATTCTCATATTAACCTTCATCAGGAGACAAAAGTAAAAATGTTTTTTATTTATATTTATAAATATGTATATTGATTTGAACAGGCCCTTCCCAGTCTCCCGATGTGTGGCTAAAATGTAGTGAAGAAAAAGAAATGGGACGGTGGAGAAAGCTGAATATAGAGGACTTGGAAAATCCACTGTGGGAGAAAAAATACCTACAGTGTGAAAATGATCTCTCACTCACAGCAACTCGATCTAGAAAGAAATACCCATGGCAACTATCTCAAACCCCTCGCGTCTGAGTCCTCACTGGTGATCAGCTGTCATTAATATCAGTGTTTCTCATAGAAAGACACTTCATGGCCTCAGGCTCCATGTATTAAAAAAGGGGCCCTAAACAGATACAGAGGCAGAACAGCATTGAACAGACTGTCAAACTATAGCTGGAAGGCTCGGGAGGGTTGTGGGGGGAGTTAAGAGATCAACTGAAGGACTTGTATGCATGCATATAAGCATAATCAATGGACACAAGACACTGGGGGGTAGGGGAGGCAGGGGGAAGGTCAAGGGGGGAAAACGGAGACTTATATAACACTCTTTGTAATGCTTTAATAAAACAAAATTTAAAAAAAGGGGGGGCCCTAGCCGGTTTGGCTCAGTGGATAGAGCGTCGGCCTGCAAACTGAAAGGTCCCACATTTGATTCTGGTCAAGGGCACATGCCCAGGTTGTGGGCTTGATCCCCAGGGCGGGACTTACAGGAGGCAGCCGATCCATGATTCTCTCTCATCATTGATGTTTCTATCTCATTCTCCCTCTTCCTTCCTCTCTGAAATCAATAAAAATATTTTTAAAAGTGTGGGGGGGGGGCAGATAGTGAACTGAATAAGTAGCATCTGATTGTTCAGAAACATTTAGGAACAGTTCTTATATTAGCAGTTATCGTTTTCTTGCTGAAATTTCCTAGTGAGGAATAAATGCTTACTGGTTTAAGGCAGCACTAGTGGTATTAATTAATGAATTCACAGTACAGAAGAAACCACTGCTAATAATGCAAAATGGAGAAAAATAAGGCACAATTTCCAATTTTAAGAGAGAAAGGCATTTACAAATTCCATAGAGTGTCTGTAAGCGGTGACCAAAATATTAAAAATAGGTAGAAAGCGTATGACTTATAGAAGAGCAACACCCCCAACACTAATGAATGCAGATCTAAAGAATAAAAGTAAAAACCTCCCACTATACCACACCACTTTCACGTACTCACTTGGATCAACGTAGAAGACCTCCAGGTGGCATTTCACTCTGAGACCCACCATCTGATCCCTAGTTCTGAAATTAAGAGCAGGGCTTCTCCATGTGGCCTGCTGCAGGTGAGGGTACCACACGCAGAGAAACTGACACAGCAACCACAGTAGGTTATGCTGTAATCTGAGGGTCTCTAAAAAACTGATGCAGCACTGACACTTCTAATTCCCATGAGGTAACATCCCCTGATCCTCATCCCAGGTACACGAAGGGGACTAAGAGGTCTGGTCAATGTCACAGGCGCAGAAATGATGCATGAGGACTGCAGGCCAGGTTTTCCCTGAGCACTGGCTGTCACGGTGACGCTGTCTTTACCTGAGAACTTTTCAGGGCTGTGGATTTCTCGGAAGCTATTTCTAGTTTCAGTCAATGGCTGTTCTTTGGCTGATTCTTCACAGAAATCTGTGTCTGAGTGGCCTTATTTTCATACCTTTTTATACCAGACTTACTCCTGGTATAAAAAGACATTTTCTGTGGCCCAGGAGTTCCCTGTCTGGAAAGGAGAATAAGGAAATATCCCATTTAGTTCTCACTCTATCGCCTTCATGTTCAATGTTAGTGAAGACTGTGTACTTTACTCCTAAATGTCATAGATTCTCTATCTCATTGACCATGATTAACTAAACTAGAGGCCTGGTGCACAAAAAAATTGTACACTCAGGAGGGTCCCTCAGCCTAGACTGTGCCCTCTTGCAGTTTGGGACCCCTCAGGGGATGTCTACCTGCTGGCTTAGGCCTGCTCCCTGAGGGATCGGGCCTAAGCTGGCAGTCAGATATCCCTCTTGCAGCCCAGGAGCCCTCTGGGGATGTCCACTTGCCAGCAGGGAGCAGGCCTAAACTGCAGTCAGACATCCTTAGTGCTGCTGAGGAGGTGGGAGGGGCTCGCACCACCACCACCGCTGTACTGGCAGCCATCAGCCTGGCTTGTGGCTGAGCAGAGCTCCCGCTGTGGGAGTGCACTGACCACCAGAGGGAAGCTCCTGCTTTGAGCGTCTGTCCCCTGGTCGTCAGTGTATGTCATAGTGACCAGTCATTCCCAGTTCTGCTGTTAGGATCAATTTGCATATTACCCTTTTATTATATAAGATTCTTGAAGCTTTGATTTCATAGAAGAAACATATGAAGTTGAAAAGCTCATCTACTGGAATATATGGACTGTTTCTGCTTTGAAAAAAATATAAGAGCAAGATGGTACTATCAAATAGCCTTCCAACTTGAAATCATCCCAGACCAAATATTGGACCCATGGACTGTCAAGCCCATCAAACTACTCCAAAGCAATGATGTAAAACAGAGACAGTGGGAGAGACCATCTCCTCACCTGAACTCTGAATTATTTTAATAATAATAACCACATTTTTTTTTCTAGTTACATACCTCTTCTCCATAACTCTCAATAAGTACGTTTACATCAAAAAAATGTAAACACATATAAACTACCACAGGTAAACACACCTAAATGATTGAAAGGAAACATCATTGTCCTCCATTCATTTTAAAAGTATTTTAGAATATCTCACTCTTCACAATAGTAGTGACTTTGAAAAACATTTGTTGACACATCCTTCACACATACACATTTATTTGTTTTTAATGAAAACTTCTTCATGGGGGCATAGGAGTATAGCCAATATTTATTGAGCAATGACTCTGCCAGGCACTATTCTAAGTTATTTACATAGCTCATTTTATTTCATCCTCTGAACTTTAGGCAGTAGGTACGCTTGCTTCCCCCATTTTAGAGCTAAGGAAGCGAAGTGTTTTAGGTCATCTGCCCAAAGTCATTCAGCAATGTCAGCAGAGCCAGACTTAAACCCAGTTTCCCTCAAAGCCCATACACTTAGCCACTTTTTGAAGCATTCTCATGATGTCACATCAGAACTATGAGTGATTTTAAAAGGGTCACCATTTCTCCTTTGTTGTTCAGCCTTTTATTATCTACTTGTCTCTTCTTCCACTTTCCTTTCTGGTTCTTCTCAGGATCTCTAACTCTGACCTTTGAACTTCCTCAGTTGTCTTACTCAGCCACAGCCAAAACCTGGCCTCATTCCAGCCCCCAGTTGGCAACGGTGCAAGTGAGGCAGAGGGTGAGCCTATTAGGAACCGCAAGCAAATGGCCTTTGGCAGAAAACAACAGAGCTGTATGGCAGTGTGAGGTTACCTCCACGTCCACCATGAGCTCCCAGGCTTGAGTAAGACAACATTCTGTGACCCTTCCCAGGGACGCATTTATTTTCAGGTTTATGTGGAAATACGTGAGGAGCTCTCAGACTGTCTGAGGGAAAAGTTGAATTTAGCAATGCAAACTCGGACACGGTGAACTGCTAGTCCGGCCTCTCTTTCTTTAACCCTACCAGACCTGAGGCCCTGAACCTAACTGTCCCTATACCTGGGCTCCTGAGCATTAAAGAGAAAAAACCAACATGATATAGAAAAATGTCAGTTACATGCAAACAAGTGGTTAGAATAAGATGGAACTTGGAGACATCGTAGAAAATAGGTCTACCTTTCATCTAGCGCCAATATTCCACCTTTGTGTGCGTCAGATTCAGAAATTACCGAAAACTTGGTACAGCGGTCTGGGAGGGTTAATGTGTATTTGGTTTCATTTGCATGGAAATTTTGGAAAGTTGAGGGGTACAACCTGCTTCACTATTTCTGCAGGGTTACCAGGAACCAGAAAGTTTTGCCAAAATTTTTCTGAGGGAAATAAAAGAAAATCCTTTTTAAAAAAAAGTTCTTAGAGTTGCTTCTATAACACATCTAGTTAAATTAGTAGGTATGTTGAATTTATTAGATGCCTCATCCAGGATTGAGATGGAAGAGGAGCTGGTCTATTTCTGCATATTTTCCTGAGAATGTGGATGGCATCATCTGCCAGTAGCAGTAGACAGCAGGTACATCGGCTCGGGAGTCAGCCACACCGGCACTTCCACCTATAAGCAGTGTGAACCTGAGCCAGTTACTTAGCTTCTTCAAACCTCAACTTCTCTGTAAAGACACAGGGGCCTTAACGTTCTCCACCTCAGTGAACATTTGCTGTAAAGATCAAATGACATCATGTCATCGAAAGTGCCTAGCGCAAGAACTGACAGAGAAGGCATTCAATAAATGATAGTTTTATTTAATTTTATGTCATTTTAAGGGAGGGGCAGAGGTAAAGGCTTGTTATTTAAAAAATAAGGAGACAGAAACCATGAATTTGTGGTCTGCAATTTTTCCTTCACTTAAGTAAAGTGCTCACCAAGGCTGTATTTTCCGTTAAAATACGGAGAACAGAGTCTTTTTGCAATACCTCTCCCACTCAAACCTCCGCGTTCAGTAGTCAGACACTTTGAAGTTTGGCTGCTCAGTGTAAGGCTGCTCTGCATATTACTGCTACATACATATTTACAATGTAAAATTTCACGGAACAAACACAAAATCAAAGTTAACAGGGAAATGGTGATCAGATGTAAATGTTAGGCCCTACAGCCTATTAGAAAAGAAATCATCTCTGATGATGTGAAATACAGGGATCACAGTAAGAAATATCAATAATTCTAAAGTTCTATACAATAAAGAACATTTGTGAAGAAAACATACGTGGAAAAAATTATATTTTTCTCTACCCAAAATTATCTGCGATTTCACTTTCAGCATATTTCCAATTTGTTGTGCAAGACAGAAAAAAAAAGGGGGGTCACCACTGATTTGCTCCATGTTTGCTCCATGTTTGGTTAAATAGCCAACCTACTGGAAAAGGAAAAGAGGCCATTTGGGGGGTTCACTAGGGAAATACAGAAACTGACAGCTGTAATTGCAAATTGGCAATCCAACGATAAATAATTTGCAACAGACCAGTCCCATAAAGGAATTTAAAATGGTAAACTGTGATAAGAAAAAAAGAATGTTCTTTGCACAAGGTTACTGGGCTGGTAGCTGAACAAGCACCCTGAGCTACCCTAGCCTAGGAGGCTGACAGGCATTTTCTTTCTAAAGGATGCAAAAGCTGGGAAGGAGTTCAGGACACGGTGACTGTCAGAAAGCTCAGGTTACAGCGAAATCTCCAAAGTCATTCCCAGGACATAATCAAAGCTCTCTCCTCTGCAAGGGCAGAGCAGTAGCAAGTTCCTAGAACCGATTTTTGTTGCTGACTTCAGCATGAAACAATCTCTGAGAAAGTTCAGATCAGCTAGGCTGAATAAGAAACAAAAGTAAATTTCACCATGGAGTTTCAACCACAACTAAATGCATTTTCCTGTTTCACCAAAAAGTCATGCAAAACCCTAAGTCCACCCTCCACTCCCCCAAAAACTATAGTTGGCCAACTTTCTAGAATTTTCACAAGTTTGAAAATGTTAAAAGCAATGACAGTGAAGTCCCCACTATTCTTTTCCTCAAATACATAAATAATATATCTACATCAAGCACAGAATATTTTCATAAAAACTATCTCTATCCATGCAGGTATTATCTATGCCCACGTTAAAAAATTAGGAATGTTTAGTTGGCATCTTTCCTAATTATCCCTGGCCCACAGTGTCCTGGAACAAAAAGTCAGAGATTTTCAAAAGCTTTTTGTTATGGTACAAACCCCCTTGTTAAAGAACTAATCCTTAAAGGTTCTGTGAGAACAGATATGATTTTAACAATGATTTCATATCTTCAAATTTATGCTTATGAAGAAATACAAATGTTTGCCTCACATTTAATAACATTTGTTTTGAGAATAAAGTATCCTTTTTTGTTAATTTCAGATTTTGTGCTTATCTTTTGCTGTCACTAATTCCTACTGAAATTGAGTTGGGGTAATTTTTTTTAAGACCTCCAACAGACTTCTCAGCCTGTATTCTTTCTCAAGGCACCCACAGAGAGAAAAACCAAACAGTCTCAGACAGAGGAAAGCCTTATAGACTAGAGGCAGTTATTCGTTTCCTGAGCTAACCCACTTCCTTCTTCAAACATTTCCTTCTCTTCACCAATGTGTTTTTTGAAATGAGTATCGAAGTCTTCTTGCAAAATACAGTCCTAAGCCTAGTGCCTGGAATTGGGCCATGTCATTTTTAATATCATCACAGCAGTGATAAAAACTAGAAGCTCAAATAAAGTGTCACTTCGATAGTACAGAAGGCTCCCTAAAATGTTAATTGGTGTTTTAGCAAAAGAATCCGCATCATGAGAAAACCGATGTGAAAAACTGAAAGCCCAAAAATATCATGGCTCCTGGCTACTCCACCATAGAAAACTATGGCATCTTCCACAACAGGCAAATCATTTCCTTTTTAAAAAAGAATTTATTGACTGATTTTAGAGAGAGAGAGAGGAAAGGACAGAGAGAAACATCGTTTCTGCTGTTCCACTCATTTATGCATTCATGGGTTGCTTCTGAACAGGGATCTAACCTGCAACCTTTGCATATTGAGATGACGCTGTAGCCAACTACCCGGCCAAGGCAACTCATTTCTTTTCTAACCTTTCAAACCTTAAACAATGAGCTACTAGGTTTCTTCATACCAAGTATAACCTTGGAGATAAAACTGAAAGTTTCATACTCATTACAGTTATGTATTTTATTAGAAAGGTATCCTTTCAGTGAGTATTGTCTTGACTTTAATCAAAGCAGATATAGAAAGTTGAAAGATTTGGTTATCATGATTCTCCTTGTGCTAACAAATACAAAATGTAATTTAAAAAAAATAAATTCAGTCTTTACCTAAATATAAAAAACTTATTTACCGGCACAGAGTCATACCAGAAAAACAGACAACAGGAAAAAGTCTCTTAAATGTTTATTTTTGTCAGAATAACTGACAATTTTCTATTGTCTTTTGCTTTATTATTATAATAAGCATTTCTCCCCTTGAAAAAGCCATTCAAAACATCCTTGAGGTAAAGAAATTTAATTTATAAAACCATCCTGATTTCTTTAAAGAAATAAATTCTTAAAATTCCTTTAACTTGATAAATAGCAATAATCTCTTCTTGTTCTATTCTGTTGAACAAAAACTTACTTTATACAGCAAAGAATCCAGTCACTTATTGGCAAACCAAAGGTGAGAACTATTCACTTACATGTTCTACTCAAACACAGTGCAATACTGCCACGTTCCACGTATGGACATTAAAAAACAAAAAACAGTTACCAACACTCTTCTGGCAAAACAAGGTTTTGGAATGGCAAAAGCAACAGAAGTTTTAGCTCTTAAAGCTTCAGAAAGAAATTAATCTGAGTCATCTTCATCAAGATAATCTTCAGCATTGCTTAATGTTCGAACAGCATCTAAAAAACATAGAGGGAGAAAGCAAAAAAAAGAGAAATTAAGTATTGCTTGGATTTTGTTTTCATGTTCAAAGCTCCTGACAATTCAACAAACTGTCATCTTCTCTCAGACCCAGGGGTTGTTCTTTCCCCGAGGATCTTCACCTTTTGCTTTTCAAACTAACTGCTGCCACAGAGGCTGACACATATACTTGTTCGCATGTTCCTTAGACATGCAGGAATGGAAGCACATGGTGCTCGGATACCATTTCTCTATCTCGGACAAAATGGACCACAACCACCGTGGAACACACCAGAAGTCCCTCTCCTTTGACAACTGTGCTTCCAACCTCCCCCAAGGACAAGCGCACAGGACTTCAGTCAGTCAATAACCCAAGGCCTTACCTGAAGGCAAGGTCACTGAGTAGAAAGATAACTAGTGAGGGAGGAAAAGGAAAGAGAATGAAAACACAGAAGCTTCAGTTTCATTGTAGAAAACACTGATAAAGTATCCTCAGAAACAAAAGACTGAAATAAAAAATAAAAGTTTTGAAATAGAAAGAGCTGAACCTCATCAAATGTAAAGTCAACCTTGAACAGGGTTAGGAAGGAAAACTGGGACTTTAATGTTCACCTATTCAACTGTCTGGTCAAGTTTTTAGGGGCAAAAATAGAATATTGGGGAATATGGTTATAAGGAATATTAATCAAGCTGCTAACCATGATTGCTTTGTTCTGATTAAAGAAAGGACATTCTAACCTGGCTGGAAGTTGTACACCTAGAACCCCGGAGTCAACCACGGAGCTGGCAGCCAACCTAGGACCTGGGAGTCAACCTTGGGATGCAGTCCATTCTCATTCAAGAACTGCCTACTTTCACGCAAAGATTAATAATCTTGCTGCCCAAACAATGGAGTCTCACCCCATTACCTGATTCCACGCCTCTAATTCTTACTTGCCCATATAAGTAGCTGGCTTATGGGGGGCTGCAGAGCAGATTTGTGTGGATGACCTGCTGCTCTCCCATACTGCCAGGATTATTGGAATAAATGCTCACATATGATTCAACCCTGTCACTGGTGAATTGGCTCAAGTAGTGACAGGCAGCCCAGGCCCATGGGTTGTCCGGTTTCAAAATTTCTATAACAGGTTACACTAGGTATAATTTAAAGGGGAGGGAGGATTGAAATGCACATATAAACACATTGTTAGAGCTCAATAACTATATGTTTAGCACCCAGATCATGGTCTCTAAATACTATATCCCCACTGCTCATTGGAGATATGACTAATTTCAAGTCTGAGACAGAAAATGTAAAAACTGAAACCACTTGTCATGCCACAAAGCAAGGATCCTACCAAAATCAGCATCACTTTAAAATGGTTCAGGATCCAACCTGAAGAGGACTCCACTAGCCAAAGTTATCCATAAAGATATTAATTACAAAGGATTAAAACACATCAAATATTTCAGCACACACCAAAGGGAATTCATTGGTCCCTTTGGAGACTGATAGGGAATCAGCACTGTTATTTTGAAACTCTTAAAAGAAAGGTAAAAATCATGCCTTTATTCTGCTTCTGCTACATGAACTATTTCTCTGGGTAACCAAACAGCTGATGAGAAAAAATTTTTTATAGAATTTCCAAGCTAATAACTGAGAGGAAAAGTGACAGAATTGGAATATCACCATTTGCAACAGATTATTGAAATAATGGATCTAAACAATGACCATCAGTAGATGCTAACATCATAGAAAGAGTGACAACCAGATATTACATGCCTCTGTGAGAGAACATGATTTTCTTATGAAGTATTCCTTCCTCTCCCCCTAAGATAGCTCGACCTAAATCTAACCAAACATCTAGATCTAACATCTTTTTTTTTTTGGATCTAACATCATTTGACAAAAATGCAGAAGACAGTAGAACTTGATGAACAACACTATGGAACTACACACTTATAATGTCTACACTGGGAAATTCAAATAAATCAACCCAGTCTCTTTAATAAATATATTACAAGGTTAAAAGGAAACACTGATTTAAAAAACAAAACAAAACAAAACTGAGAGTTACCTATCAATTACCTAATTTGAAACCTGACTTATACAAAATATAAGTAAGTAAATAAGTAAGCAAAGCATAAGTAAGTAGGCATAAGAAAAATGCAAATTTTGAAAATTGCATTTGATAACATTAAGAACTTATTAATTTTAGGTATGTTAGTGATATCGTGGCTTTTTAAAGAATCTTTCCATGTTTAGGAAGTGACTACTGAGGAAAGGGGAGGGATACGGAAGAGTCCGAACGAGGGGGGAGAAACCAATTTATCTTATATGAGAGAAAGAGACATAAAAGAACAAGTGGGTATAGAACAGAGGGAAACGTCCATGACTCACTTCCAAACTACTAGAAGTCTCCAGATTGACTATATTCTTCTCCATCCTCCTAAGAGGAGTTCTGGAGACCTGGAAGAAATGTACTTTGTTCTAACCTACACACAAATTTCGGGACTGGCTACTAAGTTGGTAGAAACAGCTTTAAGTAAAAGACAAAGAGACAAACAGCAAAGTTCTTTTTCCTCCTACTTTGCTACTGCAATCCTGCATTTTGCGGTATTTGAGATATTCCCTGTCCTTCAATGGTTACTTCTGCACTTTGTCTTAACCTCGTTTCTCCTGTTAGCAAGAGGAGGACCTGCCATGGTGCAAACTCAGACTGAATGGAACTCACGAGACAGAAATGAGCCAGGCAAATAAATTCTTTTTCCTCCCTTCCTTTCACTGATTGCTCTGAGGCAGTTTCTCTGGAAACTTCTCATACGGACATCTGCTGAGTCATGAGCTGTGTCTCTTCATAGCCTATCTTGGTTCATGCCCAGCATAATGATGTATCACCCAGCAGCACTTCCAACCTTCCCTACCTCACTTCCATTTTTCTTCAGTCTCAGTGCCCTGGACTTAACATGTTCCAAATCAAGCATCAGCTCTTCACACAGACAGACAGGCAGACATAAATAAATGGTGGAGGGATAAATACATAACATGGGTAAACGTCACAGAAGTAATGTTAAGGAAAAGACACACACACAAAAAAAAAAGTACATACTGCTTTATTCCATTTATGTCAAATTCAAGAACTGGTAAAGCTAATCTATGGTAAGAGAAGGAGGGGTACTAAGAAAGGCCTCTGGGGTATGGGAAATGTTTTCCATCTTGACCTGGGTTGTAGCAAATAAGTGTACGCATAGTAAAAATATTCATCACTTAGAATTTATGTACTTCACTTAATGTAAATTATACCCCAATTTTTTATTAGAAAAAGATTAAAGGGTTCAACCCTCAAATATGACTCTTACCCCACCCTTGTATCCTAAAGTTATCCTTCATAGTAATTAAAACAAATGATTTTTTTTTCTATTAAAAAAAATCCAAGTAGTGGACAATGATATCAGAATATACCTTTTCCTGCTTAGAGTTCATGCTGGCAATTAGTTACACAGCTCAATATTTAAACTCTCATTCCAACTAGGATCAAAATACAAATTAAAAATTTTTAACTAGATTGCTGGGGAAATGAAGCAGAAAAACAAAAAAGAAAGAAAAAGGTAACATGAAAATCGAAATAGGAAAATTCCATTCTTGGCTCTGTATGCCCGGCTTCAAGATTACCTCCTTAACAAATCCATTATCCAGTCAGTTCATACTTAGGAAAGCATGCTAAAGACACTCGGAGTGAACAGAGAAAAAGAGTGTCCATCTCCCAGCCCTATTCTACAAAGACTTCAAAAAGGTGAGCGCCCGAGAAGAGCTGGCCACCTGCTTCTCCCCAGTCCAGCTGCTCACGTCAGTGATGGCTTCTGGGTGCAGCTTTTGAGTGGCTGAGCCCATCTGGCATGTTCCTTGCCTATCATGATCAAGCTCACACTATGCATGAGCTTCTGATAACGTTCTGCTCACAAGAAACCTTACTCCTCGGTCAGGACATTCTGAAGATACCCGCAGAGCAACAGGAAGTCAAAGGCAGAGAAAGGAAATTAGGCCAGAGTCCTGCTTCCTAACCCAAGCAAGGTGGCAAGGAGTCGGAGGTCTACCTCAAGTAACTGTCTCTCTGCAGCGGGCTGCACATAGCTGCTCAGCAACAATGAAGCTGGGAAGAACCGCTCAGCTGGTAAAACTTCCCCTCTCACTTACCAGAACCTATTTCATCTCTGTAGGAGCAATTACTCTAAAGAAAGGCTTGCTCACCTAGTGAGCACACATGGCTTAAATAATGAAAGAGTCGCAAACTGCTTAACAGCTTACATTATACAGCTGAAGTTAAAAGAAATAAGGATCTGGAACAAACACACATCTGGAATAAAGGACAAAAAGGAACAATAGATCGAGAGGAGGGCTGTGATGGGAATCCCATCATCTGTAAGGAGGATAATTCTAGGAAGCTGCCTTGGTGAGCCAGGAAGAGAAGGGGACTGATATTTCTGATGGGCTGAAACAGGAAACCAGGGGACTGACTTTATATTGTTGCTTCTGCTAGGAATAGAATATGAATAGGACAATATAAGGTTGCCTCTTCTCATAAATAAAAGGATACCTGAGGGAGAAATACGTTTTCCCAGGGTTCAAAACTTAATGGGAAATCCATTCAAATGATAAAAACAAATTAGTATCTCATTACACAAACTCTGAAAGTGATAATACCTTCAAGTTAAAATGAAAACAAATGCACTTTAGCCTCTATAATAAAGATTTTTCAAAAGTTATATTGTAGTTCTCCACCAAGATTTATCAGTGTAAACTTTAAATTCTAAAGCGAGGGTGGGGAACCTTTTTTCTGCCCAGGGCCAGTTAGATATTTAAAAATTCATTCATGGACCATACAGAATTATAACCTTAAAAATTAGACTGCTATATTTGGTCAAACATTCAATTAACTCACCTCTACTGCATTGGCAGGGCCAGACCAATGACACACTTTTTTTAGGTTTTTTAAATTTTTTTCAGAGAGGAAGGGAGAAGGAGAAAGAAATAGAAACATCAATGACGAGAGAGAATCATCCATCAACTTGATCCACACTGGGGATCAAGCCCGCAACCAGGGCTGATGCCCCGAATAGGAATTAAACTATGACCACCTGATTCATAGGTTGACACTCAACCACTGAGCCATGCCAGTCAGGCCAAACAATGATTTTGTGGAGAGCCTACAGGCCAGACATTCCCCACCCCTGCTCTAAAACAACACTAAGAAGGGTTGGAATGATGAGTAGTAATGCTAAAGATTTGGAAAAAACATTATACTGGTTCCTACAAAAAAAAAAAAAAAAACAGTGAAAAATATGTATACTTCAAAGTGGTATTAAAACGCCAAACATAAAATAGAGTAAGGCTTGAGAGGTGAGAAAAGAGGTGAGAAGTTCCCTCTAACTAAATCATCTCCTACCTTTCTTTTCCTGCTTCCCTGGGTTTCTCAGGGGCTGACAGGCTAATGATGAATGAAGAAGGGAAGCAGAAGAGAAGGACAGGAAGAAGAGTTCCAGGCACACCCTCCAGCATTTCTTCCAGGAATCACATTAGAATGATTCTGGGGGACACATTCAGTAGGCTACTACTAAGAGACCAAATAAACATCCGGTCTCTGAATAGTAATCAGGAATGACTGCAATGATGTTTAACACCTTTCTTTAACACTTTTCAAAACAACCCACACAAGCCTTTCATTTTTTTCAAACCTATTCTTCCACATCAATAGCTATTTTTATCTTTAAGAATGTATACCTAGCCAGAACAGGTTTGGCTCAGTGGATAAGCATCAGCCTGCAGACTGAAGGGTCCCGGGTTCAATTCCGGTCAGGGGCATGTACCTTGGTTGCAGGCACAGCCCCGGTGTGCAGGAGGCAGCTGATAGATGTTTCTCTCTCTCATCGATGTTTCTCTCTATCCTTTTCCCTTCCTCTCTGTAAAAAATCAATAAAATACATTTTTTAAAAAATGTATACCTAAACTTCATCTTTAAAAACAAGCCACAGTACTACAAATAAATGCCAAAATATTTACAAAGTGTAAAATATTTTAATGTATTTTTATTGATTTCAGAGAGGAGGGGAGAGGAAGAAAGAGATAGGTAGAAATATCAATGAGGAAAGAAAATCATTGAACAGCTGCCTCCTGCACGCCCCTCACTGGGGATTGAGCCTGAAACCCAGGCATGTGCCCTGACTAGCAAATGAACCATGATCTCCTGGTTTATAGGTGGATGCTCAACCACTGAGCCACACCAGCTGGCCTAAAATCGTTTATTGATGTTCTCATTTAAAATAGAAACAAAATATAATCATGGAGCTGTAGAATGCTTAAGTTAAAAAATATTTAGAGATATCTAATCTAATAAAAGAGTAAAATGCAAATTAACCATCATGCTGAGACACCTAAGCCACACCCATCAGCCAAGCCATGCCTCCCAGCCAATCAGAGTGGCTGTATGCAAATTAACCCAGCCAAGATGGAGGCCAGCAGCTACGGAGCTAGAGTAAACAGCAGGCTTCCGTTGCAACTGCCTGCCTAGGCTGGCTGAGCCTCTACTCACGGTAACAATGTTTCAATTACAGAAGCCATGGAGCTGAAGCAAACAGGAGGCTGCGTTACCTGCCTAGGCCTCTGCTCAAGGTAACAAAGTTTTAATTATAGAAGATAAATAAACCCCAGAAACCTGATTCCAGCCAGTCTCGCTGGGGCAATGGGAGCTGTGGGCAGCCTGAAAGCCTGAAAATGGCCCTCAGCCCCTCACCCAGGCTGCCCAGGTACCCCAGTAGAGACCTGAACCCTAAAGGGACTGTGGGCAGCCTGAAAACAGCCCTCAGCCTCTCACCCAGGCTGGCCACACCCCATGGGGTGAGGGTCCCCAATGGGGGGGCTTGGCCAGCCTGCAAACAGCCATCAGCCCCTCACGCTAGCAGGTGGACATCCCCTGAGGGGTCCCAGACTGCGAGAGGGCACAGGCTGGGCTGAGGGACCGCCACGCCACCACCACCCCCCATCCCCCGAGTGCACAAATTTTTGTGCACTGGGCCCCCAGTCCACTCATAAAAATGTATCTGAAAAGAAGGGATGGAGACCATGGTTCTCTGAAAAGGACTGTAATGGGAAGCAAAGTGATTAGAATTTGATTGTAAGAAACTAAGAAATATACAAAAATCTGTATGTTTAATTTGTCTCTTCAAATTTGTTTGCATGAGGGTACTCTTCTGTGTTAAAGGTTCTGGTTTAGACCAAGGATAGATAATCTAACTTCAGAGTCACCTGAAGAGTTTATCAAGAAATGTGTTTTTTTTTTCCACTAATACTAAGTTGAGAAATCTTAGACATGACAGCACCATTGAAAAAGAAGGGTTAAAACCAAATACACAGCTGGCATGGCTCAGTGGTTGAGTGTCAACCTGTGAACCCAGAGGTTCGATTCCAGGTTAGGGCACATGTCCAGGTTGTGAGCTCAATCCCCAGTGTGAGGCATGGAGGAGGCAGCTGATCAATGATTCTCTCTCATCACTGATGTTTCTATCTGTCTCTTTCTCCCCTCCCTTCCTCTTTGAAATCAATAAAAATATATACTTAAAGAAGCAAAACAAAACAAAAAATACCTGTTCCCTGTTTCTTTTTCAGGAGAGTCGCGCAGGCAGCATTAGTAGCCATGTCCAGGGCCAGCTTCTTCTCATTGTTTCTTAAATCTGTCCTAGCACCTTTCCCAACACAAGAAACATAAATTAGATGTTTTTGAACACTGTAGCAGCAGCAATACTCTTTCCACCAAAACTGATTACTTTTGGCAAAACTAACTAGAGAACTTTTCTGGCTCAAGAGTAAGTTTTTTCAAAGAAAAAA
>PVJC01016003.1:22500-34279 GCA_004026665.1 Murina feae
GTACAAATGCTAGAATTACCCTGTCAAAAAACTAACCAGCGAGTTTCAAGCTCATGGACACTAGATACAAAAGAAAGTGGCACTAAGGCCAGGAAATACAACCAGGAGCTAGCTGAAAAACCTAAAACCTGAACAGTAAGAGCCTCTCCCCTAAGGCTGGAGGTCACTTTTCTGTTGAAGCTGATCAGCCCCACAGGCAGAGGATGGAGGAAGTACTCACACTGGCACATAGGGACAACCCAACAAAACAGCCAGGACTTCACCAACAAGCCCCACAAGCACACAGAGCTTCTGATTACACTTAAACATGAAGGGACAAAGACACTAGGTATTTGACGGAAGTCTCCTGTATTTGAAAAAGAACCAAAACAAAAAATCCAATGAATCTCTGAGGGAAAAGATACAGTACTGTGAATAGCAGAAAACGTTTTCAAACGCTATAATTAAGATCAGAGATATAAGGCAATATTAAATAATGAAACAAGAAGTAAAGAATGCTATTTAAAATAACAATCAGAGTAAAAGGAAGAGCTTGGGGTAAACAGAATTTTAAGATTGCCCCCAAGACTCCTGCTCCTGGCACACACCCACTGTATAATTCCCTCCCTTTGAATCGTGGTTGAGACCAGTAAATATAATAAAATATCACTCCCATAATTAGCTGTCTAACCAGTTGATGTGGAGTTCATCAAAAGGGCGATTATACTGGGTAGGCCTAACCTAATCAGGTGTGCCCTTTCCCAAAAGCAGGAATAGTGTCAGAGATACAGTCTCCCACTGGCCTTGAGGAAGAAAGCAACAGAGTCATGCTGTGAACTGTCTGTAGAGATGAGTGGTCTCTGAAAGCTGAGGTCCACATTACTACCAGTACAAGAAACTCAAGTCTCCTGGCAACCTCAAAAACTTGGAAAAGGATGTAATCTCCATGTGAGAATCCCACTCTAGCCATACCTACATTCCAACCTAGGAGACCTGAGCAGAGAACCCATCTATGTCATTTTGGTCTACAGAAAATACAAGGTAAAATGAGTGTTGTTTTAGGCTGCTATTTTTGTGGTAATGTGTTACATAGCAATAGAAAAGTTATAAAATAGAAAAGGTAACCAGAATAAAAAACGAACATAAAAGTGAGAAAAATCTTAGAACTAAGAAAATTGGAGGTTCAACCTAAGCGGTCTAACATAACTACTAATGGGCATTCAGAACCAAAGAACAAAGAAAATGATCACAGAATGAGCATATGAACTATAAAAGAAATAATACAAGGTACTTTTCCAGGCTGAAAACATTCACCATGGTTATTGGGAAAAGACCCACACTGGAGCCCATCACTGTGAAATTTTAGAATACCAAAGTTAAAGACGCCAATGAAGAGAAAAAATAGATCGCACACAAAAGAATGGGAATCAAAATGGCATCAAACCTCTCAAAGGCAACCCCAGAGAGTAGAATACCACGGAGGCATGCCTGCACAATTTGGGAAGAAACCATTTACAACCTACAATTCTGTCAACCAAATAATCAGTAGCAAGCTTCCCTTTCTCGGGAATCTACCTGAAGACATATGATTCATGAAATGATTTTCAGGACACTATGATATGATTTTTTTCATGCCCGTAAGATGCACAAAAAGAATAAGACAGGTGTGTGAAGTAACTTTCATGTAAAGAATCTTACCTGTTGGTCCAGTTCAATGTTTGGTTGAGTAAATAGCATTTCTACTATATCTGAAATTCAAGTAGAAAAAAACAGTAATCAGTAATTTTTTAACAATTTTTTAGAAGTCTGATAAAACTAGTCATAATAAGTTTAAAGAATAAAATTCTTTAAAAGAATCTTCAAGAAAATCCTTACAACAAATTTTTCAAAATTTATCTAAATTGAAATCTTAAGACTCTAAAAGGGAGAATTACTTTGAGAGTTTTTTTTCCCCCAAATAATTTGGCTTTTGCATTCTCCCTTAACATCTATTATAGAAATATTTTTACATTTGCTATGCTACCTCATATTTATATCACTAACTTGTGTTTATTAGCTAAAATAAAATGGGTATCTTTTGGGACACAGCCATAAATTTTCCTTCAGCTATGCTATTTAATTTGTCGGGGTTTTTTTGTTTCTCATTGTTGTTAGGATTATGTTTTTGGGTTGTAGAGAGAGGTGTAAAGAGAGTGGTTGTGGCAGAAAGTTGGCCAGTTTGAAATACATCTAGAAATTCCATCTGTCATCATTACGAGGGACTATAACAGAGAAAGTTACCGACTGAATCACTAACTCAAGCAAATGCTTTCTTCTGAATCTAACAATCTGCATTAATCTTCAAATGTATATGATCAAAGCATATATCATGGAAAAGGCTAAGCTAGAGGAGTCCATTCTGCCCCTTTCTTCTGTAAGATTAGACACTGGGGTTTCTTTTTAAATGACTACTATTTTCCTGTAACTGTGCCAAGTCTGGGGAAAGGAAGCTTCCATTCTTCCAAGTCAAAGAGGTCCATGTCGGAAGGCTGACTGATGACATTCAACCTATTGCGTTACAAAGAAAGCTTCCAGGATCAGGGCTGTTGGCTGATGTTCTACAGGATTTGAAAAGAATAATTAATATTTTTTTCATTTTTGTAAATCTGACGACTCCCCTAGATGAAGTACATTTTTCAGAAGCACAGACATTTATGGTAACAAACAAAATGGAATACCTTTGTGTCCCCCGTGACAAGCCCAGTACAAGGCAGTGCTGCCAGCTTTGTCTAAGCCATTGACACCAACTCGGTTGTCCAGACACTCTCTCAACCAGCTCAAGTTGCCTGAAAAAAATTTTACATTTATAAAAACACAAGAAAAAGGATTTTTTTGTTTGGCCTTTAAATCAATTTCATCCTGCATACATTTCCACTTGCAATGGCTTAATCAGCAAGTCTGAAAATAAGACCTGCTGAATAATGCATCTATTATGATATATTTTGACCTCCAGTTTATTAATGGAAAGCATTAACATCAATTTTTAATAGTAGGTTAATGGGAAGAGTTGCCTAAATGGGTCTGCTTAAAGTATTTACAGAGTAAGGTATTTTTACTCTGTAAAAAAATAGAGATTTTTTTCCTTTGTGAATTCCTGAAATTTGGGGGGGAAAAGTCAAACCTAAGAATAAGCAGATACTACCTATATTCATATTTAAAATGCACTTTCAGTTCTTACAAGAAAAGAAACACTAAATAACCTACTCAGATTTTCTACTAATATATTAAAGTATAACTACTGATTTAAAATCCCCTGGCTAATGCCCTAAATATCTAATTTACCAAAAAAAAAAAAAAAAAAAAGTTTCAAATTTCAGTTTCATAGCTCTACTTATGCACAATCCTAAGTCAATGATTTCCTTTTGTATTTTCAGATTTCAAAAAGACCAAAAATAGAATAAAAGAATCCTTGCAAATACTCCCATGCAGGGTTTCTCAACAGTAGACTTACTGACATTTGAGGTTGAAGAATTCTTTGTTATGGGTGCTGTCCTGTGGCCTATAGAATATTCAGCAACATCCCCAGCCTCTACCCAAAAGGTGCCAGTGGTATTTCCCTAGTCATGACAGTCAAAATATGTCCAGATATCGCCAAAAGTTCTAGGGTGTGGAGCGTGGAATTACCCTCAGTGGAAAACTATTGACCTACAGGATAAAGCCTCAGATACAAGGCCCATCCGGTTGCTCCCTCCCTCCCCGATTCCACCCTTAACACACACACCATCAACACTCTCCCAAATGCCGTACCCCCAAGGAGCCCCCACCCTCCTGCCCTCCTATTACTCATTCTGGCCTCTGGAGCCTGTTTAACTCAAACACACTTTCTTTGCTGTACATATCACACCATCTTCTTCTGTCACACACATCTCTGTCTTTCCAGACTTTAACCTCTGGGAGTCACGGACCACTCCTTTCCACTTGCCACTGAGCACGGGGTACGTAAAGCACTCAAAAGTGTGAGTGACGGACAATTTAAAATCGAAATTACACTCATCTCTCTAGGATGACAGAAGGCAGAACAGAGATTGCCTCTGCCTCTGCCTCTGGGGGAGACAGGCATTTAACTAGAACGGGAACTTTCTGGGATGGTAAACGTTCTAGATCTTGGACCTAGATCTAGGTATTGGTTACATGGCTGTACACATTTGTCAAAAGTCACCAAACTGTATAATGAAAATCTCTGTGTCACTATTCTGTATATCTCAGTTGAAAAGAATCACACCTACCTCTTTTTGCAGCTTCATGTAATGGATTGTCGATGGATTCTGCCTGCTCAGCCACTAAAGGGAAAGATAAAGTATAAACTCGGTGTTGAGAGTGTCACCCAAATGGTTCACTAGAGCCTTCACAGTCCCCCAGTTCCCACAGGGCCAGGGCCTTCTGCAATCCAGCTTCCCTCACCAAGAGTTGTGTGAGGTGGGTGGGGGGTGAAGGTGGGGGGAGGAATAGCAGAAAATCTAAATGATGCTTCCCGCTTTAAAAGAAGCTGAATTATGTACATATCACACCATTAATGAAACCAAGCTAAGCAATAACACAATAACCAGTGTATTCAAGTATTTAATAAACAAATTTAGTCACAAAAACAAAGACTCTGATGTTCATTTTTACCTTCTGAAAAAAACACCCTCTATGAAGATGGCTGAAAATCATTGTTCCGGTGTGCATGTATGGGGGGAGGAGGGAAAGAGGATAATATTTTGCTTCCTGTATTCAGAAAGGGCAGTGAGTTCACCTACCTGCCTCCAAGGAAGGTGTGCTCACTGCTATTCTAGAATCAGCAGGGGTGACAAGACTATTGTTCAAATGAAACTTCAGACACACCCCTTCCCTCCATAAAGGGCTGGAACTGGATACTCCCTTGGCTACCAGGGATCCAGGGCTACATTTCACACTCTCGGTATCTACGAACATTCTACACCCTCGGGAATCAGGTATGTTTGGGATTTTAAAGGTTAGAGAAATGGAGAAATGTTTGAAGTCTTTTAAAATCCAGAACAGTATCGCCCTAAAACCAGGACAGGTGGGGCCCCTGTGTTGGGCCCTAAGCCTCAGCCCTCCATTCTCTCCCCTTCCCCCTCCCACTAGGAGCTTTCAAGTGCCTTCCTTGAAATTTTCTAAAGTTCCCTTCCAGCGCTTGGAACTGGTGCCTGATACCAGCCCCATTGGTCTAAGGATGTATCCAATGCTAAAGTCAAAAGGAACCTTAGAAGTTATAAGACCCTCTCCTCTCACCATACAGGTAAGGGAACAGTCCGGAGGTAGCAGTTCAGTGCCTTCAGTAAGGTCCCTGGTTATTAAGAGGTGGAAGGAAAAGTATTAGAACCCAGGACCCTTGTTTACCAATCCTGGGTTCTATTGACTTTGCCAATTTCTAGGAAACTCAGCTTTCTCCTCCCTCCAGTTACAAGTGAGTTCATGGAAGGGGCCACATCTCCCTGGTCAAGCTGCTCAAACTGCCTCTAATAGGCATCTGATGAACATCACTGCCCCAAAAATGAATTAACAAGGCAGGGTTACTTCATCAGAAAAGAAAGGGCCAGTCTCAGAAACCATCCGTGAGATGTAGTTTAACAGCAAAAAAAAAAAAAGTTCTAAGAGTTGAATGAAGTAAAATGTGTGTTTCCTTGGAAACCCTGGGTTCTTTCAAGAATGCTACAATGCACTTCCTTTAGCCAATGAGTCAAGGCTCAAGCACTTCTACTCTCCATGACCATTTTATCAACAGGAGACTCACGGAGAAGAAAATGTCCTAGACTGACAATGACTCCATTGATTTCTCAGCCAGAGGAACAAGCAGAAAGGCCTCAGGAACCAGAGGACTGGAAGTGCACAGAGCATACCAAAGTGCAGCCACAGCCATGCTTACCATAGTTGCTTGGGATTAGTCCAGTCCTGCCTTTGGAGGTGCCTTTCCACCAACTGGTATCACTCTGGGGAAAGAAGAGTTTTAAGTGGTACCAAGTCCAGTGTACATTCAATTGCTTTGAACACCATTGGACTCCCATGGAGCGCACCAGCTCTACAAAATGCCCATCAAGCCCTGCTCACAATCATCGAGCGTCTTCATTTCCTAGTTTCAGGTGTCCATCCATCTTATCACTAAATTACAAATATTCACACATCTGTCTGCAACAAATTAAATGCACTTCATCACAGAGCCTCAACAATCAAACAGACCAAACCGAGATAATACGAATGAAAAGAAAAAAAATTGCATTCAGTTTATACAGACTACGTGAAGAATTAATTGTCCAGACTAATTCTTATTAACGTCAAGACTTTTTGTTTGTTTTTTTTTACTGCACCTTTATTTTTGAGATACATTTTTATTACAGAATAATCCAGCCCTAACCGGTTTGACTCAGTGGATAGAGCGTCGGCCTGTGGACTAAAGGGTCCCAGGTTCAATTCCGGTCAAGGGCATGTACCTTGGTTGCGAGCACATCCCCAGGAGGGGGTGTGTAGGAGGCGGCTGATCAATGTTTCTCTCTCATCAATGTTTCTAACTCTCTATCCCTCTCCCTTCCTCTCTGTAAAAAAACAATAAAATATATTTTAAAAAAAGAAGAATCCAAACCTATACAAAAGTGGAAAGAACACTAAATGAACCTACACGTACCCATTTTCAACCACATGAATTATTTACTTATGGACAATATTGCTTCATATACGTCCCCACTTATAACTTCCCTCCCCTTCAGATTAACTTGAAATAAATTCTAGACATCATATTATTTCAATATCTGCAAGTATTTCAATATGTATCTCTGAAAGATAAGGACTTTCTCAGACATAATTATAACATCATCACAGATTGAAATTTTTTCAACAATTCCTTAGTAACATCAACTATCTAAATCAATACTTAAACTTTCCAGTTGTTCCATAACTTAGAATCCAAATAAGAGCCAATCGATAGGATTGATTGATTTGCCTCTTAAGTCTCTTTTATTCTATAGGTTCCCCCTCCATTTGTTTTCTCACTCCTTCACAGTATACTTGTTAAAAAAAAAATCCATTTGTTTGGTAGTTTCCAGCAGCCTGGATTTTGCCTGTTGAATTCTTGTGTTAGCAAAAATGTGTTCTTCTGTTCCCTGTATTGCCTCTAAATTGTTCATTAGTTTTGGAGGCTTAATTATATTTAGATTCTTTTTTTTTTTTTTTTGGCAAGACTATTTCATCTTGATCTCTCTCATCGAAAGACATACAATGTCTGGTGATCTCTCCTTCTGGGGTGTTAGTAACCACTGAAGAGCGTTATCTGGATCCATTATTTCATAGGGGTCGCAAAGAGAATGACATTCTAATTCCATCATTCCCACTTCATTTAAATAACTAGAATAACTCTTTAAAGAGAAACTCTGCCTCATCAACTCCCAGGCTCACCAGAAATGAAATTCATGAAAAAAGGCAGAGTAAATGCTGATTATTTTCCGTAACAGATGTTAGAATAAAAAGTTGGTTCCCTCGCATCCCCTCAGGGTGTCTGATAACGTTTATTTTGATATATCGTTAGGAATTCATAATTTAAGCGTAGTAAGTGTGTTCCAGTCCTTGGGATCTGCTTCTCTAATGGACTGCTCAAGGTGTCCTGTCTTTGGCTAGCGGCAGCCTCTCCAACATAGTTCCTGTGTCTTTCCAGCATGCCCCTAGGTGGTCTGGCAGCTTCCTGGCATTCTAAAAACAAGATGTTAGGGGATTATCTTGTACCTTAACTGCCCCAGACCTGCTACCAACATTTCTCAAAAGAGCCTTGATCCTTTTAATGGGAAACAATATAGAATTATTAGTTGGTTATTTTTTTTCTAGTCCTTTCCAAAGTGCAGAGCAGGCGACAATGTCTGGTTTCATTTTAGGTAAACTATGTTCTATTCAAATGCAGAGCTACAGGGTGTTTCTCACCTTCACTGATCTTACGCACATATACCCTTTCTTGCTGGCTGAAAAATCCCCGTTTTCAACATCACTGACCTAATGGCTCCTTTGCGCCACAATACACATGCAACCCGCTCAGCATAGTGAGACTAACAATCTCCAACAAAATCAGTTAAAAACAGTTAAAAAAATTTTTTGGCAGTTCTTCTTTGTCCTTCATCCATCCTCTGTAAGAGATGTCAGTCCAACTGCTGAGTTTTAAAGTCAGTTGGAAGAGATCTTCTCTGTGTGGTTATTATAATGAAGCTCACTTGATTCAGGCTGCGTTTAATTTTCAGAGATTGCTTTTTACCAATTTAATTGTATGACTATGAAAAAGTTTATATGATTCCAAAGTGAGATCTCCAAAATAAAGTATAATTTTTTAAAAGTCTATCTTCCACCTAGGTTCTCTCTACTCTATTTTCCTTCCTCCCACACAGAAAAAAACTATTTTTCAAATTTTATTTTATGACTCTTCCTTTGACTTTTTATTTCAAATGGAAGAAAACAGGTTTATGTATATCCCCTCACCTATTCTTAGATAAGCAATGGCTTGCTATCTACATTTTTTCATCTTGCTTTTTTCATTTAAATTAATCCACATGATGGGTAGTCCTTATTCTTTGTAGCTACATCATACTTCAATTCAGCGATGTTTATTCAACTATTTTCTTGTTTTTCGACATATGGGGTATTTCTAATCATATGCTGTTATAAACTGTGTTAAAATGAATAGACTTGGGCATATGTATTTCTAGATAGAAACACATTTAAATAATGTACGGCTATACAAAACAGTCTTATACATCTTTCATTCACACATGGGATTAAAAGATTTTAGCTGGGCTTACCATGTCAGTAATGTAGATAATATCACCTTCCTCAAAGTACAATTCATCTGGCTAAAAGAAAAAAAATGTTTTTAAGTTTGACTCCATGTGATTATTTTCCTGAATTAGAATATGATTATAATTATATAGATTCCATATAGTAAAGTATCCAATGTGGTTTTAAATTACATAAACCATTTCACAAAACATCACTAACAAATCAGCACATGTATCGAAGCTGAATTTTTCCCATTTGAACTTCAAGGAACTATAACAAATAAAGATTTGCCCAAATACATACATCATATTCTTCCACAATGAAAGGAGGGCATTTTATATAAAAATACAATATTAAATAAAACTTCTTTCTTATAGAAATTCCAAAAGGTGATATCTATTTTTTTATCTATATATATAAAAGCCTAAGCTACCATTATGACTGGTTGACCTCTCTACCAGTCACTATGACACACACTGACCACCAGGAGCCAGACGCTCAACACAGGAGCTGCCCCCTGGTGGTCAGTGTGCTCCCACAGTGGGAGTGCCACTCAGACAGAAGCCAGACTCACGACTGATCTGCGCAGCTGCCAGCAGCGGTGGCAAGCACAACGGGGCCGGGATAAGTGGGAGCAGCATGGCTCCCCACAGCCGCCTGCCGTTTCACGCACTGTTACATCCCTCGAGGGTTGTAGGCTGCCAGTTTCAGCCTGGCCTGTGAGGACCTGAGGGGTCCCAGATTGGGAGAGGGAGAAGGCCAGGCTGAGGGACCCCACTGGTGCACGAATCCAGTAAAAAGTTAAATGTCTAGAATTAAAACCATGACAAATGACTAGAAAAACTTGACTCTCTCCTAAGTGTTCAGGCATCAATACTTAAACACTTTCAATCAACATCTGCTAAATGCTTACTCTGAGAAAACTACTATCCCATCTCTTTATGTTCAGAGAGAATGAGCATTTTTTATATGAGAATAGTTAGTACATAACTCAACCATGAAAGATATGGAGCTGATAGATATGACCATAAGCAGGTAAGGAACTAGTTGATTACAGTCAGTATGTGCTCTGGCCCGTACCAGCCAAATGTCTGTCACACTCTCTGAACACATCTAGGCACTTTAATTAAACATCTTTTTCCCATTAGTAGATAACACTTATCAGCATGACCTTAGGAGTAAATAGGATGATGTCTATTCAGAGGGAGTTTCAGATACTGAGAAATGTTTACGTTGTCATGTAGAGTGAAAAATGTACGGCACAACATTTCACATGATAAGATCACAATAATGTATGAAATAAGTATTTTTCAAATATTACTACTTTTATTAGTTTCATAATTTTAGTTGTAAAAATACTTTCTTCATAAGAGGCTTTGGTATTTCCTATTATAGTTATTCTTCCATACAAATAAAATCTATGCTAGCAAAACAAATTATTTCATCCATTTCTTTTTCCATTTATCTCTTCTCTCAGTCACTGACCAGGGTAGTAAATATGACTTTGCACTAGCAATTTACTTAGTATCAGAGCTGATCTATATCATTGTTATAACTATTTCCTCCAAATATAAATGAGGAGTATAACAGCTACGTCATGCTTTAAACCACAATACATGAATATTTAGATGCATTATAAACTCAAATACCAAAATTAGCAAGTAATGATTAATGATAAAAAATGGCTAAGTTCCTTAAAAAGGTAACTTTCTGAAGCACTTGTTGCATTTACACTTTTATTTAAAGAGACTAGACTTACACATACACAAGCTATGCAAAATAAATTGAAACTACGTAGGCTTGATGATACACATTTTATCATTTGAAATGGGCATTTAGGAGGAAAAAACAAAGCATGCCCTCTAAGGTTTTCTCTAACTCTTCTCTAAACTGTTCTGATGATCTATGATCAATACGACTACCAATATGTGATGGACAAAGAAAGCAAAACGAACTATTTCCTTTTGTATTTCCCTCTCAGGGAAGCTAGAAAGGGACTCGCTTACCATCACAGATAGCATCCCAGCTAGACATAGTGGCCGCCCCATAACGGTAAGGTCGGCATTACTGGCAACACCATTTGACTATCTCTCCTTCAAGATGACAGCAGAGATGGAAGAAGAGAATGAAATAGGGTATAAGAAAGTAAGGAAAACAGAGTATATGTGAAAATGTAGCTTTTTTTTTTTTTTTTTGAGTGGCTAAGTTTCCTGGAGTTTTGAAAGAGCTCAATGCCTTGAAGAGATCTTTCTGGTCTTAGAGCCATCCTGGGCCATTGTTACCCTGCACTTCTCCAAGCACTAACCCTACCCACTTGTGTCTAATAGTGAGTCCTCCTCATCAGTGCTTTCATTGAAATTAAGGAGTCAGAAAGTAAGATGGCGGCATAAGGTAAACACCGTAAATGCAGCCGTGAACAACTATTTCAGAAAACCCACGAAAAGAACACACGGACACCACTCGCACCCACAGGAAGGCTGGCTGAGTGAAAACCCTACAACTAGAAAAGAGTCTGAGACTCAGAGGAGTGGCGGAAGCAAAGTGCAAAGGTACGGAGGCGTGCGCACGGGCTCGGGGAGAGGGCTGGCGCCGGAGGACGCGGTTCTTTTCCAAAACGGAGAGAGCCACAAGTTCCCAGCGGCTCTGAACTCCAGTTCCAGGCGAGTTTCTGAGGACCCAGACACCCGGAGAAGGGGGACTGACTGGCACTGGGAGGAAATCCAAAGCGAGTTTCTCTCAGCGTTGCTTGCAGCAATTACCGTGGGACACAGAGACCTGGTGTCTCTCAGCGCAGGGCTGAGAAGCGGCCATAGCTATTTGCTCCGCCCTGCCCTGCAAACTCCCCGAGGCCCCGCCCCTCCCAAGCTGCGTCAGAGGCTTTTGCATATAAAAGACTGAGTAGCCTAAGGCAAAGGCTTAATCAACACCTCCTTAAAGATACAGGAGCCAGCCTAACCCAGTGGCCAGAGTGGGACTAACCTAAACAAAACAGATCCACAAGGAACACACTCGG